>VWZD01006664.1:479986-522647 GCA_013396695.1 Sakesphorus luctuosus | reverse complement strand
AATCCATTCTCTGATTCTATGAGTTGGGTGATCCCAAACTTTCCTGGCAGGAAATCCCAACCAATCCTCACATATCCCCTGGACTAAAGTGGGATGTTGCCTTCCACACATGCAGTGGCTACTGAGGTTTGAATGGAGAAGGTAAATGCAGTTCATGCTCCCAAAACACCAAGCAAAGAAAGCGGCATAAATGTTGCTAGCTTCAAATTGTTATTGCAATACACACTAAAAATGCCAAATATTTCAGTAAAATAAATATTAACTAATATGCAAATCACAACATAATTGATCTGACAACATATGAAGGGTACTTATGCCAAGCTCAAATATTGAAAGCAGTATTTGTTTAAGCACTTGTATGACCCGTTATATTTTGGAATGCACATAAGTGATGCTTCCAAAAACATTGATTTTGCCTCCCCACATCCACTCATCCAGCAGGGACAGGCCCTCAAAGCTTAAAAAACATTATTTTTAAATCCACCTGTAAATCAAAACATACTGCCTTATGCAAATCGTAGAATCACAGAATCATAGAATGGATTGGGTTGGAAAAGACCTCCGAGATCATCAAGTCCCACCCTTGGGCCAACTCCACTCCCTTTACCAGATCATGGCACTCAGTGCCACGGCCAAGCTCACTTTAAAAACCTCCAGGGATGGGGAATCCACCCCCTCTCTGGGCAGCCCATTCCAATGCCTGAGCACTCTCTCTGCAAAGAAGTTTTTTCTGCTCTCCAACTTCAATTTCCCCTGGCAGAGCTTGAGCCCCCTGTGCCCCCTTGTCCTATTGCTGAGTGCCTGGGAGAAGAGACCAACCCCCACCTGGCCACAACTTCTCTTCAGGCAGTTCCAGACAGTGCTGAGGTCACCTCTGAGCCTCCTCTTCTCCAGGCTAAACACATTGTTCCTCTGTTCTTCACTTTGCCAAAGCAACAATTATTAGTCTAGCTTGATGAATAGGGACTCTACTACGAATAGACTAATTCAGTGTATGACTTAACCACATAGCACTGTTGGGTTCAAAACCCAGAGTGTCCACACCACTTGTCAGTAACTCTCAAAATATAACTCAAAGTCACAGGTTTAAGTTTACTGTGATTCCTGCTGAAGCCAACTGGATTCATCAAGATCAACAGCACTGATATTACTAAGCTCTAGTCAGAATTAGAGTGTCTGACAACCAAATGAAGAGAAAGAAGCCCATGCAAAATCTCTGCAGTTCCCTGTATGAATGCAGTTGTGTTGCTGATATCACCACACTCTGCAGAAAAGCTGCTCTTGCTCCCTCTTCCTTAATAACTATCTCAAATCTGCAGGAGGATATTGCTTTAATGCCCTCAGCACACTGATACAGACACTATTAACACCTGTAGGAACCACAAGACATGTCACGAGAATGCTTCTTTCTGAAGCTTAAATTATTTGATCTCAAAAGAGGAAAAGGCCAAATTCCAGACAAGCTGCTTTGTATGTTACAAATCGAACAAAAAAATTGCCAGATGCAAGATCTGAAGAAAGAAACAGAGTTATTCCCACTGCAGGCACTGATTCCATCCATCAGCACACCTAGCCAAGGATCTGTCATTTTGGATGGTCAGAGCTAACATAAGACTATGTTTAATATCAGAAGGAAAAAAAACAAAACAAAGCAAAACACAAAATAAAGCAAACCAAAAATTAAATGCTTGGGCACCTGGGTCTGTAATTTACAATCATTTAGCAACAGCAGAAAGTGAAAACCACAGCCTATGTACACATATGAAGTACCACCTACATGAGCTTTTCCAAGAATGTTCCCAAGCCCTCCTTTGCCCATTTTAGCCCCTATGTTGTGCTAAGGCAGAAAAGCATTGATTAGTTTTTCCAGGAAATAACCACAAGAAGGGGTTTACTCGAAGCAGTGCTGAAGTGCAGGCAGCATGACTGACACCTGTGGCTGTGTTTGCAGAGGATTTGCTGGGAAGAAATGCACATTTTATTTGAAGGCCCATGGACACTCCAATGAAAGCAGAAACATCTTGTTTATTTCTCCAAGAAATCAGAGAAAAGGTAAACCTTTCCACACTGACTGGCTTTCTGTAACTTATTTTGATTGGAAGTGTTAGGCTGACAGATGCAGAATCCTCGCAAAAGAAATTTAAGATGTACTCAAAAATTATAGAGTAAAAGAATCCAACTGAAAAAGTCACAGACTCACACACTATTCTGAGTTGGAAGGGATCCACAAGGATCATCGAGTCCAACTCTTAAATCAATGGCTGATATAGGGAATTGAACCCACGACCTTGGTGTTATTACAACCAAGTTTTAACCAACTGAGAGAAGTTTTTTTAAAAGCGATGCCCAGAATACTTTAATTCTTAACTGCCCATTCCCCAACAGAACATAAGTTTCACATATGGATATCTCACTGTTTCCAGAGGCAAACCAAAAAATTAAAACCAGGACACTTCATTCAGAGTCCTGAATAAATGCCTGTCAATACCATGAGTGCTGAGTCAGCAAACAGCAGCACTGGGGCCTCGGACACAACCAAGGAGAGAACTGGTCTGTTACAACTACTCCAACTGCAAGGAGAAACACTAACCCAAACCTGGTTTTTAATGCAAGGACAGCATTAAGGCAGCAAGGACACAGAGACAAGCAACTAGGAAGGATTCCCTGAAGGGAAGTTGTGGCCAGGTGGGGGTTGGTCTCTTCTCCCAGGCACTCAGCAATAGGACAAGGGGGCATGGGGGGCTCAAGCTCTGCCAGGGGAAATTGAAGTTGGAGAGCAGAAAAACTTCTTTGCAGAGAGAGTGCTCAGGCATTGGAATGGGCTGCCCAGAGAGGGGGTGGATTCCCCATCCCTGGAGGTTTTTAAAGTGAGCTCGGCCGTGGCACTGAGTGCCATGATCTGGTAAAGGGAGTGGAGTTGGCCCAAGGGTTGGACTTGATGATCTTGGAGGTCTTTTCCAACCCAATCCATTCTAGGATTCTATGATTTTATGTTTCCAGTAGGAATATTGCCTTAAAACTTTTATTGTCTACAGTTTAGGTCCACTGGAATGTTACATCACCATATTATGAACTCCATCTCACAACTTGTGTGACAAACCAAAGAAATTAAGCCCTCACAATAACTATTTATTTCCTCTTTGAGACAGTGACTCTCAGCCCTGAGGGTGACAACTTGTATCACTTAAATATGCACAGACTCCTCCAATGCCACTCTTGAGAACTCTCCTCATTTCTGGTCTCACACCACCATTTCCATGCTCAGAAATGGAAATGTGATTCCCAACCTGTAAGACTTAACTCTGTAATCAGTTCTTTTCATCAGATGTGTTGAGGAAGGCATTAGAAACACATGGGGTGCTGCTGGCAAGAAACAGAAGTGGCAGCTACAATTACAGCAGTGAGTTGTTCAGCACAGACCCAGCTTAAAGCACCAAAGCCCAAATCCAAGGAATTGTTCACTGAAGAATTTAAAAACAACTACTAATAACCCAAAGATATCACAGTAGACCAACTTAGAGGAATTAAACAAGAAGTGAACCTTATAATTGTCTGAAGCCACTGTATAAAAAGCCTGTAGGTTGGTCTGCAGCATCACAACAGGCCTGGAATCTTCAAGGCAGACCATGGCTCTGGTGACTTAACAATAAATCAGAACTGAAAATGTTTACGAGCAGACATGACCAGACATTAACCCTCAGATTTCTTTTTTTATAAATATATACATATATGTTTAATATATAAACACATACACTTTTAATGCATTTATACATACTGTGTGGTTTATATAAAACATATATATAGAATACACATTATATTTGTATTTTATAGTATGTTGAGGTTTTTTTAAACAGCTGAGACAGTGGTTTCAGACTTCTCAAAGCTTCTAAGCCTACTGTTCTGACAATAGTTTACATGTTTTCCTGCACTTTGCCAACCCTGTGAAGGAACAGCATCAAGAGCAAGTCAACAAAGTGTTTTCATCACTTTTGTCCAGTCCTGGTCAAAAGGCAAGTTGCTGTAGTGAGAGTGAACAACCAAGAAAATGGTAAAGCAAGTGCCAGGATACCATCAACCCCCCAAAATCCAGCCACAAACAGCCCCAGAGCTGCCAATTCTGACTTGAATGAAAATCATTCCCCAGCCTTCTTAGGAGGTCACAGTCACCACTAAAAGAAGAGCAATTTGGTATTCAGAAAAAAACCCCTCAAGCCAAGCTCTTCAGCAACACTCAATATTGCACTGACATTTTAATATTGTACTGAGTTGATCTAACACAGAATCATAGAATGGACTGGGTTGGAAAAGACCTCTGAGATCATCAAGTCCAACCCTTGGGCCAACTCCAGTCCCTTCACCAGATCATGGCACTCAGTGCCACGGCCAAGCTCAGTTGAAAAACCTCCAGGGATGGGGAATCCACCCCCTCTCTGGGCAGCCCATTCCAATCCCTGAGCGCTCTCTCTGCAAAGAAGTTTTTCCTGATATGCCATTTTAAAAGAAGGACCTGGATTCCATATTCCCTCACCCTCACAGGGAGTTTACTCATTAAAAATGCAGAGAAAGTTTGCAAATTCTTGGGGATTTAACTAAGTCAGAGGCAATAATACAAAACCAAACCAAACCAAAACAAAAAAACAACAAACCCCCCAATCCTCTGTGACATTACATTTCCAACAAGCCTCACAACACTGGCAAAATGCATGAAAAAAGGGCTGCAAAATTCAGAACACTGCATGAGTCTGCAATGACCGTGAATAGGAGCAGCTTCTCCATCCAACGTGACAGTCTCAAAATGACAATCCCTTTTCTGCCTGCCCACCGGCCAGGCCACACTCCTCTTTTCTTCTTTTGAATTTGCCCCAACTCAAATGGGATGCAAATCAGCCAGGTGTGGTCCCAGAGCAGCAATCTGCAGACAGTCCCCACCGAGTTCCCATAGCAACTGGCACAGCTGGCCATGAGAGAGAGGTGGGATCTGCCTCATACTGGCTGCAGAGTTTAAACACTCGGCCAGGGAAACACCAATTACGGCATCTTGCGAAGGAAACAGCTACTCAAAAGCACATCCATTTCTCCTTGATTAAAACAGGAAAATAAACCTCTGGATATGCTCCTAGTTCAGCAACTGCTGAGCATGTAAAGTGAATATCTGGTACAGGAGGCGATGCCTGCGGAGGAAATGGCTTCTCTCTTCTGCTGCAAGGGACTCAAGTTTAAGAAATACTACAGCATTCAGAAAATGCCTGTTATTCTGCACCTTCCCAGCAAAAACACACATTTCTCTGAAAGAGAGATGTCAGGAACTCAAATCCTTCTGGACGAGTTTTAAGATTTCCACAAGACAGCACCTCTCTGACAAGTGCTTTGTTACATTTCAAATTTTAATTGTACTCTTTCTGTACCAGCTTTCTAAGCCTCATTCTAAAAATCCAGTGACTGACAAACAGCTGTTCATCACGTACAAAACCTGTCCTTTGTTCCTTGCCTAGAGGTACAGACCCCCCTGCTGTTCATCCCATTCCCTTCTCGTCCTGCACTCACAGCTTGTCCTGCTTTTCCAAGCCTGGAATTCCGCTCCTCTGCTCCCCCTGTGCCTTCAGGAACAGCCCTACAGGCTCAGGGAAAGGGCCCGTGTGTCCCTCTGACAGCCTATGGCTCTTGGGAAGCAGGAATGACAAGTTAATTCTCAGGCAAGAGTGCAGGAACTCAGAAGGTACCCAAGACACTGCCCACCCCGCTCTGCCCCAGCCACAAATCAAAGACTTTCTGGGACAGGATGTTGTTAAACACTCAGTAACTCTCACCAGATTTTTCCTCTGTTGTGAATCTGCATCAACATCCCATTGAATCCCTGCAAACTTTCAGGAATCAGCCTGCAGCAAGGAGTCCCATGGCTTAAGTACACACTGAAGAACATCCTTTTTTATTTTGTTTTGAATCCATCTCCTCCTGTAGCACTAATTCCATTTCCCCCACGTCTCTTGCACAAAAAGAGACCATGAATTGTAAGCCTTTATTCCCTCTCCATGACACTTCACTGACTTCTGCCACATCCCCCTTAGCTCTGACTTCAAGGCTGATCATCTCAAGTCGACACAGTTGTTCATAAAAAGTGTGAATGAATTCCATAAAATAATTCCTAATGCTGCTTTTCTGCCTTTTTTTCCCTTTTTTTTTTTACTGCATGAGGAGAAGAGCTGCATGGTGTGCAGAACCCAAGAGAAAGAAGCATTAATGGATTGTGGCACAATGCTATTTTTTCTTACACTGCTTTGCACTCCAGTCTTTTCTTGGTAAGTCCTGGCATTTGATTTGCTTTTTGACTCCTTGTTGAGCATGAAAATACAGCATCTATTTCCATGAAAAATCCTAACATGAAAGATCTTGTACCTGGAGCATTAAGAATGCCACACAACTGCACATGAACTCAAGATCTTACCTCTAACTTACTCAGCAGGAACTTAATATCGTAATTCGTTCAATTTGGTTAAAATAGGACAACTGTTGGTGAGGGAGAGCAGAAAGTCAGAGAGAAATAACACAAACTTCTTTCCTTGTAAAATCTGCAGTTTAATATGCAGAGTGGATATCAGCTATAAATTTTATTAATCCATCACCATATATATAAGACACTGTACACCTGTGAGCCTGATCCATCACCCCACCTGTGGGAACCAGCCTTAATCCATCACTAACTTGAAAGCTGCTCGTTTGCTTAAGTAGATTTAGTTTTCTTCTCCATCCTTCCTGCATTCCCTTTCCAAACTTCTTTTCAGACTAATCAGCAGCACTTCAAAGCAGCAGCTGAGTTGGTGGCATTAAAATGACCAGGGAAACACAGAAAGCTTTAGCAGGGTATAACGACAGAGCAGGAGAAACATGCCATTTAACATTAAAAATGATGACTCTAAGCCCACTCAATTGGGAGGAAAAAAGAAAAATCATAATTCATTAGAAGGAAGAAAAAAATTAGTATTCCCCTATATGCCTGGCATAATTCACACTTTAAGAACCACACCATGTTAAAATTAACAGTCCACTCTGTGTTAATGAAAGCCAAAGAATTAAAAAGTGAGGGCTCTCTGTCTCTATTGCAAGCCAAAAGGTTTACACGATTTACAGAATGAAATGCAATGGACATGCAGGTGGCAGAGTCTCCAACCTGAGAAGCTGAAAAATGATGGCAATGTGAACTGGAAGTGAATATGTAATTTTGAAGGAATTAGTACAGCTAATACTGGTACAACAAATAAATATTTAATGTCAGGTGTTAAGGAGCAGACACTCCAAATACCAATATGCAAGTGCACACACACACACTCTCACTCACATGTATCCTTTGTACCAACAAAGAGGGGAGTTTTGTACATCTCAAAAATACAGAAGATTTAAATACATATTGATTCTGTCCTTTCCAGCTCTTATCTCTGCTGTGGTTTCTATTCATGCCATTTGATGCATGCTGAGGACAAGCCTGCAATGAAATTGCCCCCTGTGCAATTTGAATGTCATTTGGCCTGATCAGCACCAACCCTACACAGGGCACTGCTTATAAACTACGTAGGGGTAAGGGGAAGGGAGAGGGGGAGAGGGGGAGAAGGTAACAGGAAGGAGTGAAGGTTTTCACTGCTGTTGAGACCTGGAGATGTGCACAGCATTTCTGTAACAAAGCAGAGCCATTAAACTCTCCTGTGTAACTTCAGCCTCAACTTCCAGGTGATGGGTTAGATTAGGAACACTGTATTCTCATCAGTGATCTCTAAGAGACAGAGCTATACACCTTTTTCTCAGCTTTAGCTCCTAACTGGCAGTCCCTTTTTCACAAGGCATGCTTTAAGACTGAAATCCCCTAGGAAGTGTTTCCAGCAACTGGATTTTGTCATGCACCTTGGGTTGGTTAAAGAGTCTTCCCCCTTGTGTTCTGTGAGCAAGTCACTGTTCACTGGGTCAAACTTGGTGTAACCAAAGAATCTGAACTTTAGGTTCAGTTTGACAGGCTTTGCACATGCTGAATAATCCATCACAACTCTCCTCAGAAACATCTCTGGCTTTGTCAGCAACTCTTCTGATGTTACAAATTTCCTACAAGGTTAGGCTCAACTGTGCTTGTAATTCAAGTATTTTAATTGTTATCACTTGTACTATCTCACTCCAGAAGCCATTTCCAGCCTGTAATTCATAATAATTTTACTCATTTTTAGAGTGGCTTCTCTATCAAAAGTGAAATCTACATCTTTTTTGCAGACAGTGTATTTAGCTAAATTAAAATACATGGGTAAGTTCCCAGAAAAAAACCTGGTGACTTGTTATGGTTTAACATAATACTTATATCCCTTTGCAGGAACTGACCTGGTAGTTGCAAGTCCCCCCATCTTTGCATCCCACTTTCACAGTGAAGTTTCTGTATTTCCTCCCCATCACTGGCAGATATGGAAGAGCACTTGCTGAAGAAAAACACACAGCTAGTAGATTTTGACTTTCCATTAACAACTATATAGAGATTTTTCAGTTATCCTGTCCTTAATCCTTTTAGTATGTGTTACTATTGATTTTGTATCACTTTAATTTGGCAATCAATGAAGTAAGCCATTCTAAATCAGATACATTATAGAAGAGTGCATTTTATCAATACAATTACAAAACAGAGCTTTAATCTTAACAAGAACTGAAAAAGCTTACAGCAAATTCAACTGAACACACTTTCTCTCCTACCCCAGAAAACTGAATGAATTGACATTAGATTATTTTTATTGACCAAAAATTGTCTATCAGCAAATAAAATTATCTAGTCACTCAGGCGAGTGCAACTGACCTCCAGCTTTTAAAATAAAACTGCCCCATTTTTTTACATTATTGACTCATTCATTTTTCCACTCCCTCTGCAGCTTCCTTGGCCACGTAAGATTTACTGACATCAACAAATACACAACACCAACCAATTAGAGGGATTTCTTTCCAGTCAGTCTGAATTACTAAAAGGTAGATTTTAGAAATCAAACTCACACAGTCTCAAGGATTTCTCTTTCTCCCCATTCCCATTTATTTTGACAATGGCATTTTCTCTTCATTTTTGAGAAACACCCAAGGCTGGCCAAAAGCAGGTGGTGATCTGTGTCAGAACACAGGTCTGACATTAGTGTTGGTCATTTCATAAGGTGCCTGTGACCTGCAGCTCCATGGGCTGCTCAGCCCACCCTGCAGATGTCTCAGCCCAGGAGGGGAGTGGAAATCTCACCATTTCCTCTTTTTTGAGGGGTTCCTGTGGCTTTTGGGCACTGCTTTACCAGGCCACAGAGCGGTTCAACTGGCACAAGAAGTTGGTAACTGAGATGGAGGGGGGGTGAGTGGGGAGCAGGGGTGGAGATGCTGCTTCTTTACACAACAAGCTGCTCTGGGGGTTCACTGTGGCTCATGAAATCCCACCTGCAGAGAAATTCATCCTTGCAATCATAAGGGTTAGCTGTAAATTTTGAAATAAAGGCATTTATTGGCATTATTTGAGCTTTAGCAACTTGCTAAACGCCATCAGGAAAAACAGATCAGGGTATTCCAAACAAGTCCTTGTGTACTTGTATTTAAACAGCCTGAGAAAGGCAGACTATAATTCCACGTGACTGCATCAAAAGTGCTTCCCAAACCATGCCATTGCCTCTCCTCCTCATTTGCTAACCAGGACATCACCATTGGCCACCTCAACCCCCTGCAGCGCTCCAGGCTGGGCACAGAGTGGCTGGAGAGCAGCCAGGCAGAAAGGGACCTGGGGGGACTGAGGGACAGGAAGCTCAAGAGGAGCCAAGAGTGTGCCCAGGTGGCCAAGAAGGCCAATGGGATCCTGGCCTGGATCCAAAGTAGCGTGGCCAGCAGGCCCAGGGCAGTGAGCCTTCCCCTGGACTCTGCCTTGGGGAGGCCACACCTTGAGTGTTGTGTTGAGTTCTGGGCCCCTGAGTTGAGGCAAGAGATTGAGGGGCTGGAGTGGGGCCAGAGAAGAGCAACGAGGCTGGAGAAGGGAGTGGAGCACAAGTGTTGTGGGGAGAGGCTGAGGGAGCTGGGGGTGTTTGTGCTGGAGAAGAGGAGGCTCAGAGGTGACCTCAGCACTGTCTGGAAGTGCCACATCAGGGAAGTTGTGGCCAGGTGGGGGTTGGTCTCTTCTCCCAGGCACTCAGCAATAGGACAAGGGGGCACGGGGGGCTCAAGCTCTGCCAGGGGAGGTTTAGGTTGGAGATAGAAAAAACTTCTTTGCAGAGAGAGTGCTCAGGCATTGGAATGGGCTGCCCAGAGAGGGGGTGGATTCCCCATCCCTGGAGGGTTTTCAACTGAGCTTGGCCGTGGCACTGAGTGCCATGATCTGGTAAAGGGACTGGAGCTGGACCAAGGGTTGGACTTGATGATCTGGGAGGTCTTTTCCAACCCAATCCATTCTATGATTCTGTGATTGTGGACAGAACCCACAGAGTGCTGTCTCAGAGGGACAGGACAGTGAGCAAAGCAATGAAGGTGGAGCTGGGACCCCTCATTGCCCAAGGCACCAAAAGACAGTGAAGTCCAGACCTCCACTTGGGCTACTTTTTGCCCCATCAATAAGAAGTCAGTCATGCAAGGCTTTTACTACATTTATTCTTCCAAAACCTTTTTTTCTCTTTTTTTAAATCTAAAAAAAATCCATAGCATCCTTCTAAGTAGGTGAGTATGAACAGCTACTTGCCTGTCAAGCAGCTTTTGCTGATGCAGTTACCCAGTAGCAGAGGTACAATTTAAATCAGTCATCATCACCAAGTTTATTTTTTTATTTTCTTCATTTTTATATTATTTTTAAAATATCAGCCATCAGCACTTGCACATTTCATTGAGGATTATTTGGCTGCAAGTCAACAGGTAGTCTACAAGATCAGCAAGTCCCTTCAGACAGCATTGCTCACAATTCCCCTCCCAAATTTTACTTCACTGTGCTAGTTTGAAATCCTACAGTATTACTTTAGCTCACAGCTAATCTATCCTATCTGTAAAATGAATCATCAATTAATGGTCAAATTAATAATTAATTTCTTAGGTTTTTGTCCTGCCTAATTACAGAAACATATGTATCATATTAAAGGCCCTTCTTGTTGCTGCTGAGCTCACCTTGTTTGTTGTTAGGCTCAATTTTTATTAATAAGGGGTTTTTATTATCAAACTTGCAATCAGATGCACATCCAGTTTTACATCGTTTACCCATTAGTTCAGCTGTAAGAACTCTCTAATTGGGAAGGTCAATAGCACAGATGTGACTCTCCAAATGCTGCTCCTCACTCAGAGCTCTGACCACACACATCACAGTGTGCCCTTTCTGTGTCAGGTTCCTCGTTACCCTTTGGTGGTGGCAGGGCCTGGCCCTTCTCCAGAGGCTTTCCCTTCTGCAAAGAGACCTCCTGTATACCTAAATTTAAACTCTGCTTCCCTAAGCAGTCTTTCCAGCTACACATTTCTACTCAAATCACCAGAGAGCATCAGTTTAGGTGGTCATACAGAATTGCTGTGAAGAGATGAATCACTTAACCTAAAACTTCATATGATTAACATGAGGCACAAGAAACCTCTCAGTGGACACCCATGGAATAGCCCACTTACCAGAGAAGTTTCTTCCTAATCCCCTTTGGTTAGCACTTTATTTGTTCCCTGTTGTATAATGGGTTTTCAATTCTTTACAAAGGCTTTACAAAACTTTCATTTAACCCAACAGAATGTACTGTAAATGAATAATCCCTTTTTCTTTCCTGATCCTGTTAATCTTTTGGCCTCAGTTACATCTCACAGCAGTGAGATGCAAATGTAAATTATGCAAGAAGTATAAGATCTGTATTTTGATTTCCATCTGTCCAATACAAGTCCAGAACAAGACACAGAAAACCGAGTGCTTTCCTATCACCATGGGAACATGATTGCCAGGAACACACCAAGAACATTTCATATTGACTCCCAGAAGCTCCAGTCAAATACCTTCTATCCATCACAGCCTCCTTTATCTCCTTTGTTGAGTCATATTTTTCACAAACCCCTGATAATTCTCACTGCAACTCAGTTTTCCAGAAACTTTGCCTTACTCATGTAACATCTCCCCCTTGTTTGCATTATTTTTAACAATTATCTCATCTACAACACACATATGGATGTAGGAAGAGCTGAAATGTTTCATTAATGTGATAATGAAAACAACCAAAGTGGACAAAGTTGTAGGCTAAGCTCCTTTTCGCCCTGGCAATCCCTCCCAGGGGCCACAAAAATTAGTTGATATTGCTCTGAGTGAAAAATAACACAAGTCTGAGTTCTATCAACCCTCTCACCAGCAGTAGAGAAGGAAAAGAGCCCCACAAACCTTCCCTTTTACTACCTGCCATGGTAATGAAGAACAAAATAGAGCTCACCACACCATCAACACATTTATTTTAGATTGAACTAGAAACTGATATACAAAATATTCCAATAGGGAAAGTTCAAAGGAAAAAAAGCTGGCACAGCACTGCTCAATTTAAAGAGTTTTCCTTAAACTCTCAATCTATTTACACACCCTCTCCTTTCTCTGAACAAAAGCTTCCCAAAACACTTGCTGAATAGACACTAATTACATATTTTGGTTAAAAGCTGTCCAAAACTTTTCTCCCCTTGAAAACATGTTCTTAAAACACAGACAGTGGCAATGCAGTTCCCTGGGCAATTAAACCACAAAAAGTTCTTTTCTGGTTACTTGTCTCTTGAAACTGTGGCATTTTGGAGGTTTTTCTAACCAGATTGTGATTAAAGCCCCTTTTGCTACATCAGAGACTCTACCTACAAAAAAAAGCTGTTCTGCACATCCTGATTCCCAGAAAAGCTGAAAATCTGTGTCACCTCAGAACAAGATTCCCCATGGCAGAGAAACTCTCTTTGACAAGAGCTTCTTTTGGCACTAATTTTCCAGCAACTGATGAGTCTTGTGTTCTTACTGAATTCTTTCCTTTCATGTGAAGGGCAGCAGAGTTTCCTCTGCTGGGGAATGCCTAAGACCAAATCTCCTTGAGACTTCCATGCTCCTGACAAATGTGACCAACTGGACAGTAGATGGAAAAAAAACCCTCAAGAAATGGAATTAACAGTCAGCATAATCTAATAATCTCAACATTCTCTGAAAAACTGGTTTAAACATGTCCCTGCCCCAAAAATCCAGCCTGCCTAGGAGGTTTAATAAAGCCCAGAGACTTTTAGTATAAAAATCTAATTTAGAGCTTGTAAACAGGTTAACAAACAACAAAAATATATTACTACAGAAAGAAAATGACCTTTTGACAGTGCATCATCTTTTTCCCTGCCACTTAGAAACTATGTAAAGGCATATTTACTCTCCTCTTGAACATCTCTCTCTGTTCTCTCCCATTTTATAACACTCTGTGGTTTTATTTCACAGCCTCTCACCCTCAACTTGAGGGACAGGCTATTCTCTTAAATCTCCCTTATTAGCTTCACAAATGCATCCTACACCAAGGTCAAGGTATAAGGAAAAAAACTCCCAGTGCTCAAAGCAGGTACAAAGAATGGCAGTGCTTGAAATAAGGAGTGAAACAGTACATGCTCTAGGAGGGCAGGCCTCAAAGAGCCAGAGCCACACAAAGGAGAAAAGAAAATGTTGCGCTCCAATTTAATCAAAATCCACTGGACACAACAGCTGACTCTGCAGCCCTGCTGACCTGAAGAGTAATTTTATTAGTTATACGGAAATATCCATTTTCAAGTTCCAACTGCAGCTCCACTCTACTCCCCACCTTTCCCATGAAGAGCAGAAAATTCACTCAGGCAGCATTTTTTACAGGTTCCTCCTCAAGCAAATCTCTCAAATAGAATAAGAGAGTTCCCTTCCTTTATTTGGAACAAAATGCAAAAAATTAATTTCAATTTTACATCAGCACTGGCACTTGGAACTTCCATGCACATCAGGCAAGCTGAGAGCACCTCAAGAAACAGCACTGGAAGCTTCAGCACACAGAGTTCCTCAAAATCCAGATTTTGGTACAGTTTATATAAATTAATAGGATCATAGAATGGATTGGGTCGGAAAAGACCTCCGAGATCATCAAGTCCAACCCTTGGGCCAACTCCAGTCCCTTTACCAGATCATGGCACTCAGTGCCACGGCCAAGCTCAGCTGAAAAACCTCCAGGGATGGGGAATCCACCACCCAATAGCAGGAGTGGAGTAGGCAAAGCTGTCCCAGTGATGCTTTAAAAGTATCTGCTGCACAACAGTTCAGCTGTGCTCAATTTCCACCAAAAAACCCACAGTCGTTACCTCTGAAGGCAGATTACAACACATTACACCACGTATTTTACACACCAGTCAACGTTAAGAAATGTTTGTTATTTTAGTAGCATTTTGCCACCTCTCTATGTCTTTGGTTGTGGTTTCCCTGGGAACAAAAGCAGAGCGTAAGAGTGATGCTACTTTTCTTATTTAATACCTAAATAGGTTCTGATTACCTGTTAGCTTTCCTCAGCCACTGACAGCCAAGCTGTGGAGCAGCAGAGGCACCTCAGGTGCTGACTGCAGGCAAAGCAATGCAAACAGTGTACAATACAGGTTTGTTTGTGTTTGGAAAATTGTTTGCCGTTATATGAGTTGATTTTCATGTTATGAAGAACTTCAGTTTCACAGCTATGAATGGCATAAATCATCATGCCAGCCAAAAAGCTGTAATTTCTTAAAAATTGAACACACACGCAAAAATTTGAACATTTAAAGCTCTTTCCTTGTTAATATGAGAATGTTGCAACAGAAAACAACACAATAATTCATCTGGTAAGAGCACAACCACATGTACACATTTTCTCCAGGAAACACAAGACAATTGAGCACCTCAGTCTTCACTAGATTAATTATTTCTCTACCTTTGCTCTGTGCAAACTCCAGCCTGCTTTGAACCAAAGACCTTTATGGTTCAAGTCCCAGGAGATGCTGAGAAGGTGTTCTCTGTGGAGTCAACTTTTCCAGAGAAATCACATTCTGATTTGAGAGAATTCATTTCTTTTGGCCTTTAGGGGAACACTGCAAGTCCCATGTATTTGTTCAAGTCTTTACCCATCGAGAGCAGAATCCCTTCCAGGCTTTCCATGCTGATCTTGCAACATCTGGCTGTGAACAGCCACACTGCTCGCTTATTTTTAATTCTGTACATCAGGTAATTTAACCCAATCTTTTAAAGAACACTGTTTTTCAGTCCTTTAAAACAGGTATTTAAGAGAAACCTTCAAGTAATACTGAGTCAATTACATAGAGTTAGAATATAAACATGCTGAACAACAAAGAAACAGCTGCTTAGTATTAAACAAACATAACAACCAGAAACAACAACCAGATAAAGCTTAGGGAGTGAAATACTGTGTGAACTATTATATATGAACTATTTCTAATACTGAGAATAAGATCACAAAAAAAAAATAATCAAAAGGAAAAGGCACCCTGAGTGGCACAAACCCAGTTTTTATACATATGAAATATGAAGTATTATTTTCCAGGAGAAATAAAAAAAAGAATAAAGTGAAAACAAACCAAAAAAGGCTTCAGAGGATGACAAAGAAATTCACTTAAGAGCAGCTCTTGCCTTCCGAACAGCCCCAGACATTTCAGGCACCTCCACCCCAACTGCTCACGGGATTAACTCAGCGTGGCAGTCACACACGGCGGGGCTGGGGCAGCCACAGGCCAGCAGCACACTCGGCTGGGAGGACATTTTTCCTGCAGACAGATGCCACCCCGAGGAGCCAACCCAGAAAAACAATCACTGTCTGACCAGAGGCAAGGCGAGATGAGAACCACGAGTGTCTCTGCTCCCCAGACCGCTGCCCTCGCTGGCAGAGCCACCTGCACAGCCAACAATGCCGTGAGGACAGAGCAAGCTGCACTCTGGCCATGGGACAAGCCAAGGGAGAGGCAGGCTGGCCCCTCAGAAAGGGTTCTGTGCCTCTGCTAAGCTCAGTTGGTTAAAACTTGGCTGTAATAATGCCAAGGTCATGGATTCAATCCCCTGTGTGGGCCATTGACTAAAGAGTTAGACTCGATGGTCCTTGTGGGTCCCTCCCAACTCAGAACAGTCTGTGAAATAACAGCAGCACAGCCACGGATGCTCTTCAGCTGTGGGTACCACACCAGTGGTTTCTCACACAGAACTCGTGGGGTTGCTCGCTATTTTTTTAAAGTAGATTACCATCAGTGATTCTCTGTTTAGGAAACCTGTGCTCTCTCAGCTGAGAAAATGATGCCTTCTGGGAAAAAGAACTGTTTGGGCCATGTCCTGAATCCTGGGGAGAGCTGAGTGTTCAGACTTCACAGCTGATTAACAGCCACAAACACGACAGCTTCATTTCCTTTCTACTTTCTTGAACTCTACATTAATTCACATCGGGACATGTAGATGTCTCTGGAACAGTAATTAGTTCTGTTAATTAAGCTCTCCAAGTATGGATATGGAAGATATCCATGAGACTTCAATGTAAAATTGCCTATTGCAGGGATACTCTCTTCCAGTGTGGGCTGAATGCCCAAAAGCAGAATCTGGGATCAGAGGGCTTAATCCTACACAGTGAATTTCATACAGGGAAAAAGTCATTTATACAACTCTCTAGACCTCACCAAGAACACTGACAGTTACTCCAACACAACATTACAATATATGCTCATAAAAATTTGTAAGAAACTCAGGAAAAAACCAGAGGGATGTTCCCTAAACATAAACCATGGAACAAATGCAGACACCTCACATCTGTCTCTCCAGGTAACAGCTTAGGGCTACATTTTAAGATGTGCTCCACATCTAAAATCTCCCTAGAATGGATTTTCCTGAATTCTAATGCTACACACTTATCCAAAAAAATCAACATACCTGACTACTTGTCTGAAAATGCAGTGTAGGCAGGGAGATTCATACAGAAAGAAGGATCCAACTTACAGGAGGTTTGGAACATGGCAGCAGTCCCACTCCACCTGCAAACACTATTGTGTCATGGTAAGCAGGAAAAGGAAGAGATCTAATTAATCACAGAATCACAGAATTGATTGGGTTGGAAAAGACCTCCGAGATCATCAAGTCCAACCCTTGGGCCAACTCCACTCCCTTTACCAGATCATGGCACTCAGTGCCACGGCCAAGCTCAGCTGAAAAACCTCCAGGGATGGGGAATCCACCCCCTCTCTGGGCAGCCCATTCCAATGCCTGAGCACTCTCTCTGCAAAGAAGTTTTTTCTCATCTCCAACTTCAATTTCCCCTGGCAGAGCTTGAGCCCCCCCGTGCCCCCTTGTCCTATTGCTGAGTGCCTGGGAGAAGAGACCAACCCCCACCTGGCCACAACTTCCCTTCAGGCACTTCCAGACAGTGCTGAGGTCACCTCTCAGCCTCCTCTTCTCCAGCACAAACACCCCCAGCTCCCTCAGCCTCTCCCCACAGCACTTGTGCTCCACTCCCTTCTCCAGCCTCGTTGCTCTTCTGTGGACCCACAATAGTTTCATGGATTTCTTTGTATTACTATTCCTTGTAATGTGAAATTCCAATGGAAGAGTTAATATTCCTAGAAAATTAAAATCCTGGTCTATCAAGAAAAAAAAATCCACCAAACTATAATGCTCACTGTTAACAAAGTTAATAAACTTTGGGCATAGGAGACCTGGCTTCAGACTTCCCTGTGTCCTGGGCAAGTCAGGAGAAAATCCACAAGAGGTAATTGGGCACCTACTTTAACCTGAAACCACTTTTATAAGGTAATTCTACAACAAGAGAACCCCTACCCACAATCATATCTAAATATCTTTACAGACTTGCCTTTAGTGCATCTGTAAAAATCTCTCCTGCCTCACAGGATATTGTGAAGGAAGACCATGAGGCTCTCAGATACAGCAGCTGCAACGACCTAAACCAGAGACATTTGGCTGATTCCAGTTCCAGAACTGAGAAGATCAGCTAGAAATGGTTCTGAATGCAAGATAAGTCTAAAAATCTCCACATTCAGACATGCAGCACCAAAAAACTGGAAGGGTGGTGAAACCCAATGGGTTGTAATGCATAAGAATAGCCTAGACTGTATCAGTGGGAATTGATAAGGAAAATAAACATCAAAGCTGAAGAATAAAAAGGGTTAGCAGAGGTTTTTGGTATAGCAGAGGGTTTTGTTTCTGTTGTTTGAGGATTTTTTGGTTCATGGATTAGGTGGGAACGGGGTATTTTTGGAAAGAACAATAACTATATGTTTCACTTGAAAACAAAGTATGAAATCTTGAGAACAGCTCATGGAGTTTGACACCAGCAATCTGAACAGGGAGGGCTGATTGGGCACTGCTGTGATTTTTAGAGACCACTCAGACCTGAAAAACATGGGTAAGTACTGCTGAGATCAGACAGCCAGGTGACCAGGCATCAGAACCCAAAATGACAAGTTTAAGTCGAGACTCATTTTGCCAGTTATCTCCAAAACCTTCAGAACTGGCTCCCACTGTCTCCATATCAAACAATAAAAATGGGACAGAAGTGTGATAAGAAGGAAAGGATGCTATAATGAAACATCTATAATGGTCACACAGTGAACAAAACCCCCCAAAAACCAAACAAAACTGCCAGACACTCTCAAGCCTCCCAAAAACCCCAAACAAACTCCAACAGAACAGAGCTGGGGGCAGAAGTCAGCACTTCTATGCCCAGTCAGGGTGATGGACAGGCATTCACATTCCTGATGACTGCAGAAATAGAAACACCTGGAGAAAATTATGATTCTTTTGTTCTAATCCAGGGAGTGGGATGGAAATAAAAGAGCCAAGTCTGCATCATCACAAGTCATGTGTGTCTATAACCTGTGTTAAATACCTGCACACTGTACAACATGCAGATTATCTTTGCACTTAATAAAAGCAGATTACAGTCAAAAAGGTGTTGACTGTTCTACACATGGACAGTGCCAGAGAGAGGTTTCCATAAGGTCAGTTGTATGTGAAGTCAGAGAAAGATGTTTCCATAAGATCAGTTGTATGTGAAGTCCTGTCTTCTCTTGTCTCAAGGCCAGTCAGTGTGGGCCACGCTCATGGCAAAACAGGCAGATTGTCACATCCTAAACCACCACAGCCTGGAAAGTTCACCCACCAAAGACGACTCTCTAGTGAATGTGGTTGAATGGATTTTGCTCCACCAATTTCTAATTTATTTAACATTTTGTTTTGCCCTTAGAAAAGAAAACATCAACTGTCAGTACACAAAACTTCCTCTTACAGAGGAATGGTAATAAACTTCAGAAGTTTTACTCAGTGTTCAAAATCCAAGATGCAATACAATCTTTTTTGCATAAGTTTCTGCTTTATGCTGCTGCCTGAAAAAATGCTAAATACAAGAAACAAGGAAGTTAAACATAAAAAGAATAATCTCCATATTATAACCTAAACCAAACTTGTCAAAAAGAGCACGTCTTAGTGGCAGAGAACTCAGAATATCAACTACAGTCTGAAGGGCAAGGAGTCTCATTGTTGTCTGCAAACCAAAGAATAAAAGAGCATCAAATTTTATTAGTTTAAACTTAAGAAATTTTACATTTTGTGTGCTGGAGATGAGAGTAGTTACACAGCTTCAAAGCTCTTCTAAGGATCTACTAAGAAATATCAGCCCTTTGGGAAGGAGCAGATGATGTAACGACCCTCTAATCCTGGAGTGACACTGTGACTACCCAGGGACCAGGATAACTCACCCCACACTTCCAGCTCTGCTAAGCAAAAGCCTTTCCTGAATGTCTCAGAGTTCAAAGTTAAGACAAACCTGAGAAACTTTTGGCAGCAGCAGTGCCAAAGAAACAAAATCATCCTGAAGAAATCACCATTCCTTAGAAATGTTCAGCTTATTTCAAGAGTAGCAATGTAAGTTTTTAACTATGGAACTCTGTCCCAAAGCACTTGAAAATCTGCAGTTCCTGTGTAAGGAAGGAACACAGTTTTGAGTAATTAAAACTAAGCCCCTTGCTAATACATTTTTCATTACTTATTTCAAGGAGTCTTCAATGGAAACCACCAGTCTTTATTTCCACTATGTCACTGGTCTTCGTACAGAAATTGTCAAATAAATCTCAAAATTCAGGCCCTAAGTCTGTTTTATGCAGACATAAGATTGAAAATTCACAGTGTTCTCTTCTGGGTGTACATTACATATTCTTAAAGAGAAAAGGTAAGGAAGAATATAACCTGACAGAATTCAAAAAAAAGTTACCTAGAAGATGTTCCTGGGAAAATCATTCTCCTATTAGTGCTGGAAGGAATACTCAAGCTGACACTCAGTGTTTACTGTGTTGGTAAAATTTATTTATGTATTAGCTACTTTTCATCTTGATAGAAATTCCAGGTAGCATTAAAATGATGATCCAGCCCCACTCCCTCAGGAAGGTTTCCTCTTACCCCACCCCACACGGAGCCTTTGAGCCCAGTGTTGCTCCCAGGCTTGTCCCTGGTGGTACATCCCTCCCACTCCTCCCAATTCCCAACAAAAGCACGTCTGTGCCATGGCTGGTGGGTAACACTGCCCAGGGGATGCTGTGGCCAAGTGTGGTAGTTTTAGCTGAGCCTCGAATTAGCAGGCTCAGAGAATCTACACACATTAAGGGAGAGAGGTATCACCTGAGTTAAGCAACCACAGAAATATTTCACACCAGATGACGCAAACCTGAGATATGAATACAGGAGTGGGAGGTGTTCACTCAGTGCCATCAGGGCCAAAGTAGAGGCAGGACACACAGCTGCTGTCCTGCTGTCTGGGCCCTGCTGCTTCTACCTGCATTTTGTTTGAGATCAGGGAAGTAGAACCATTTGTTGTTATACTTTCTGCTTCTTGCTGGGTGTCTTTTGGGGTGCTTATAAATCTAGAGTGATGGAACCTGTTTTCAGTGGGGAGGGGGAAGTTATTTCTTGTTATTTCTAACTCATGTGTGTGTTCTATTGTAGTTTCTCTTAATTTTCTCTTTTCTGTATAAATAATTAGTTCAGGTTTAAACCTGTTCTGAGTTTCTAGGGTTTTTTTTTCCTTTCTCCCTTTTCGCAGCGGGGGGAAGAAAGCTGTNTTGTTTGAGATCAGGGAAGTAGAACCATTTGTTGTTATACTTTCTGCTTCTTGCTGGGTGTCTTTTGGGGTGCTTATAAATCTAGAGTGATGGAACCTGTTTTCAGTGGGGAGGGGGAAGTTATTTCTTGTTATTTCTAACTCATGTGTGTGTTCTATTGTAGTTTCTCTTAATTTTCTCTTTTCTGTATAAATAATTAGTTCAGGTTTAAACCTGTTCTGAGTTTCTAGGGTTTTTTTTTCCTTTCTCCCTTTTCGCAGCGGGGGGAAGAAAGCTGTGAAAGGGACTTGGGGGGACTGAGGGACAGGAAGCTCAACAGGAGCCAAGAGCGTGCCCAGGTGGCCAAGAAGGCCAATGGGATCCTGGCCTGGATCCAAAGTAGCGTGGCCAGCAGGCCCAGGGCAGTGAGCCTTCCCCTGGACTCTGCCTTGGGGAGGCCACACCTTGAGTGCTGTGTTCAGTTCTGGGCCCCTGAGTTGAGGCAAGAGATTGAGGGGCTGGAGTGGGGCTAGAGAAGAGCAACGAGGCTGGAGAAGGGAGTGGAGCACAAGTGCTGTGGGGAGAGGCTGAGGGAGCTGGGGGTGTTTGTGCTGGAGAAGAGGAGGCTGAGAGGTGACCTCAGCACTGTCTGGAAGTGCCTGAAGGGAAGTTGTGGCCAGGTGGGGGTTGGTCTCTTCTCCCAGGCACTCAGCAATAGGACAAGGGGGCACGGGGGGCTCAAGCTCTGCCAGGGGAAATTCCAGTTGGAGAGCAGAAAAAGATTCTTTGCAGAGAGAGTGCTCAGGCATTGGAATGGGCTGCCCAGAGAGGGGGTGGATTCCCCATCCCTGGAGGTTTTTCAACTGAGCTTGGCCGTGGCACTGAGTGCCATGATCTGGTAAAGGGACTGGAGTTGGACCACGGGTTGGACTTGATGATCTCGGAGGTCTTTTCCAACCCAATCCATTCTATGATTCTGTGAGACTCTGTATTGGGCAGTTGGCATTTTGCCAGCTCACCCCAAGACACCAAGCCATGACTGTGCTGGCACAGCCAAGCCCTGCACCTGCTGCTCAGCACCAGGGTGAGATCTGCTCTGAGCAGTGACCAGAACCAGCCCCATGGCAGGTGGGAGGGAGGGTCTGGCACAGGTTTGTGAGGCTGGGGCCGATGGCTCCAGGTCCAGAGCAAGAGGACAGAGGTTAAACGACAACAGGAGAGGCTCCATGACAAATGGAGGGAGGGGGAAGGCAGAACAAAGGTTCATCTCCCATCCTCAGGCAGCTGTAGCCATGGCCATTAATCACAGCACCCACATCCACCACAAGCACAGGGACTGCTGCTACCTGATGCAGGAAGGATTTCTGATTGTTTGATTTTCACATTTTACAGATTTTAGGAACACAGTAGCTGTAGCAAAGTAGATCTCGTGTGTTAATACTTCCAGCAGCTTGAGTTTAATGTCTTTCTATCACTACCCCCTGTCCCAGAACAGGAAGCTCAAATTCCTTGTTTGTTTAGTCTTTTTTCCAAGGTAGAAGGTTGAAGAATATCAAAAGGAGACATAAAACACAGGGCAGAGTGACCCAGAAGTCAGAACACTGGAAGAATTCCAGAAGCGTGAGGAAGAAGAGGAGGTCTCACCAATCCCAGACTCAAATCCTGAGGAGGTGAAGCCGGGGCGGGAGAGAGGTAGAACTGGAGATGAGTAAAATAATGATTGGATGGATCATATTAAAAAAGCCACAGAAATCAGAGCTTGTCAATGTGTTCCTGGGTGAGCCTGGGTGCTCATTACAGTCACTACCCTCTTATCTCCTACCAAAATTTGGCTTGGAGTCCTTTTTACAGACTTTTCAGGCATCACACCTATGGGACACTCCACCAGAACACCTGAACTCACAGACTGCACTCCATTCCTGCATGGAATATGGATCAAAATATGCCAATTACATGCTGAAAGTTCAATAAATGCCAGCATCACCTCCCCACACACATACACAGCAGGAAGCTAAGTAGGCCAATTACAAGTGGATGGGGGAGTGACTTTAATTCCTTTGCAGAGATGTGGGTATGTAAAACCTTGCTCACACAGAGGGGCTGATTACAATCAATAATTTATTTTAAAATTTCTTATGCAACACGACCAACATGGGGGGGAAAAAGAAAAAAATTCCAACTTGCCGTGAAAAGTCAGATTTCAAGGTGATTTTCCTTGCCTTGTAATCTCTAAAATAGACTGATAAGAGTCATTGTTATTTCTTTAAGTAGCCTTGTTGACATTTTCTCTGGAATTACTGTGTTCATAACAGTAGATGCTCATAAAAGAATGTACTCCAGGAGGTGAGATGGTAGCATTAAGAAGCAGTGCCAAAAATAAAAAGAGTAGGGCATGTTTTGTTAATCATTACATATTTAATTGTGCTACACAAGCTAATAAAAATACTTCATGTCCGTGAAAATGCAGAATTAGAAGATGAAAGCGAGCACAAATACCAAACCAAACAGATGTCTCTGAGAACAGTTTATTTGGGAGGACGTAATTCCAAGGAATACTTGTACACTTTACAACTCCCAGACAATTTGGGCACGAATTGGGCCATCCCACATCAACTATTTCCACCTTTCAAGACTCTGCCGTAAAAATCAACTCCTCAAAAGATGTCTTGGAAACCCATTAGCAAATCTTACCATTCAAGTACTGAAATTTGGTCGCTATTTTAGGTTTAAGACAGTGCTTTGCACAGTTTCAGGTTTTTATGTGCATGCCTACATTTCAGTGCTATTTTTAAACTTCAGTGAGAAGGGCCTGACTGGCTTTTTTTGGTTGTCAAAGGCATGCAATGCAAAGTCCACATTTTAAGATCAGAACCTCAGCTGGTACTTTGCACCAGAACTCTCACTCAGAGAGCTGTCCAAACTGAAAAAACCCCAAATAATCAAGGAGGCTTAAGAGAATATTTATAGTGGTTTAAAGTCTTGTGGCACATATTTTCTCCTAACTCATTTAGCCCCACTTGCCTGTTTGTTTTTGAAGCAAACAGGAAGAAACTATGAACTTCCCAGGGATATGTCAGTGTAGCCAGGGCAGGGCGGCAACACGTTGAGAGAGGAAAACATCTGTATTTCCTTCCCATTCTCTTCCACCTGAAATAAATTCTTTGGCTGCAGTTTGTCTTCTTTTCTGGAAGCATTTACACAGTATCTAATGCTCTCCACCACCATGACTACCCCTGGGGCTTTTATGAGGGTGGGAACAATCAGTATAAGAATTACTGGGCACATCAAAGAGACAAAACATTTATTGAAGGGGGAAGAGGAAGAGAGAGTGTGAGGTAACGAGGGTCCTACTGTATTTACCTTATGTGCCAAGCATGTGGACAGCAATAAAAACCATGTAGGGAGCAATTTTGGTCAGAGAAAGAACACGGCAGCCTAATGGGAGGCCTTTGTTCTTCAAAAGGGTCTCCTTTTCCCCTTTTGTGCTTCACTTAATTCATGGCATCTGAGCTGCTCTTGAACTTGACAGACAGAGAGAAGGAGGGGGGAGAGATGGAGAAAGGGGGAGACAGAGACACAAAGAAAGAAAAAAGAAAAAAGGACTTCAAAGAGTTTTCCTTTGAAAATTCAGTTGTGCTGTATGCATTACTGAAGGTTTTAGATTCAAAA
This sequence comes from Sakesphorus luctuosus, assembly GCA_013396695.1. Lineage (NCBI taxonomy): Eukaryota > Metazoa > Chordata > Aves > Passeriformes > Thamnophilidae > Sakesphorus > Sakesphorus luctuosus. The sequence goes on along the minus strand of VWZD01006664.1, from coordinate 497,924 downwards.
AAGGGCAAAAAAACATTTCATATAATTTCATCATGGGGATAAATTGTCCAATGCTCTTATTAAGAAGGCTAGAAGAAAGGAATGGAACAAAAAATTTTAAAAATAAATCTATCTGGGCTAAGGAATATAAATAAAATAGAATTACTCTCCTGGGTGCTTTTTATTTATTTTCATGTTAAATCTTACTCTCAATGGATCCCCATACATTTATCAAAATCTTATCAGAAACATCTGGTTTCCAGCAGCCCCTGAAAGGCACACGTTTTGCACAGAGCCCATCAGAATTCCCAGCACAGCGATTCCAGCCCGGCCAGCGGCTCGGCCAGCGCCATCTGCGGGGTGTCCCCGAGCCCTCCGCTCACCAACACCCCTTCCTCACAGATCCCTTATCCTGACTCACAACAAGGAGAACCACCACACTCTAATCCTTCCCAAGGCGAGGTGGGTCGGGTACCCAAGGGAAGGGCACACAGGGTGTATCCCAGCCCTGCTCCCAGGCTGGGTCCCCTCCTCTCCGCGCTCCGCCAGCAGAGCTGGTATGAGCCCTGCTAATATATTCGGCTTTTCACCCTCTTTAAATATCCATGCCATAGGCAATATTTATATGAAATAATTCATAACTGCAGACTCTGCTTCTCTCAAGCGTTTTTTTTGTCCACTTCCTCCCCTCGATGCCGAGCACCAACTGCTTACACATAATTTATATATTCCTTTGTGGGTTTTTAATCTGTGATGTACAGACCGAAAGGGTTTGCCAATAGGATTTGTAATAAAATATGAGATTGGAAAATGTGGAGATTTGTGTCAATATCACAATAAATTATTAATAGTTAATTGTTTTAACTTAATTCAATAACAGATTTTTAAGGCATAATGATCTTAAGCTGTCCCTTACCAACAATTAACCCGTCTCCATCCTGATTTACATCTTCTGACAACCATAAACATCTATTTCCAGAGAGCAGAAAGTAACATTAAATCCATACTCTAACTTCCCTACTTCATAATGCCCTCCTCATTACTTGACTGTTTTAATTTGAGGACAGATCTTTTCTTCATCTGAACAAAAAAATGTACCCAAAAATCAAGATTTTCAAGTTTATTCCATAATTTGAAACGCTTCTCTCCCTTTTCCAGACAGGACTATAAAGTACATCCATTTTTAAGGATATGAAGCTTAACTAACCCACACAAGGATAATTTTATTTAAAACTCAACAGACAATCAGACTACGCAAATTATACAAAAAATGCATGTTCATAAACTGCCAGACCAATGACTCTCTGCCACAGCAGAGTTTGGTGGTCACTGAGCTTTACAGAGAGGTTTCTGTCTCACAGTTACATCCCATTATGCTCCCTGTGAGGGAACCTGGAACTCACCACAAAATAAAACTGGTAGGAATCTTTCTTTTTCACTTGTTTTCTATGATTAATAACTGTGTTTTGTGACGTAGTTATGTGGGGTTTGTTTGGGTTTTTTTTAATAATAATAATAATTTGGGAGAATTCCACAAGAATGAATTGCAGAACTCACACCTATTATGTGAACGTGACAAACCAGACAATGTATTTCAGGTTATAGATATTAGACAGAAGGTAAAGAGCTCAGAGAGCAATTCAAGTATCTGAAGATAAAAACTCAATCTGTTTTGTGCCCCACAAGTCTCTTTGAGTATGAATTTATCAAACATTTTGAATACTGACAGTGTTACAGCCATACAAAGCAGACAGCACTGGGATATTTTCTGATGTACTAATTTCAGAAATGTAAAATATTTGAGACCATTACTGACACAACTTTGTGTAAAAGAGTTAATTTCAGAGATTCTGTTGCCACCCAAAATCTCACACATGCCTGAAGAGAACTGCACTCAAAGTACCTGGTGATGCTGGACAGCACTTTAACTCCTACAGCTGGCAAATTAAATATATGAATGACTGCAGAGGTTTGTGGCTCCTTTAGAGAATTCTCATATATTTAAGAACCCACCCACACAAACACATCAAAATTTCTTTTATTCTGCCAAACCCCAGAGCTCTGACCAACTCAAACATCTCATTCTGTGAGCACTGGTTTGCCTGCTAATTTCTCATGTATTACGTTTGGCCACAGCTTTTCTGATGTTTGGGATGTTTTCAACAACAGATTTAGTGATGTAAACTCTCCCATGTCTGTAACATGAGTCCATCTCACTGTCCTCTTCTCTCAGCATTCCCAGGATCCCTCTCCTCTCCCAGATCAGCTCCATGAAACCCGCAGAAAACTTTCTAAGTACCCCTGCCTTTTTGCCAAATTGGTCACAGTCAACCAAAAGATTGGAAAGTTAATCAGGGAACTGGCAATAAAGACACGTCACTACTTAAGAAGCCAAGTTAAAAATTAATTATTTTTTGCAATAAGAGATTCATTTTGTATAAAACCTTTCTTCTGAATTAAGCCTAAAAGTTCCAAGGGAATTCTGACAATTCTCAGCCAAAAGAAAGATGGAAAACCAGCTTTAGGCAGCAGAACATTTCAAGTATATGGAAAGGAAATACCAAATACTAGACAAGCAATACCTATCATGATGGCACTGACTGACTTAGAAGGCAAACCACTCCTTCACTAGACAGGTCCTGAATGATTTTATCACACAGGAGAACAAAGTGTTAAGCATAGATTGTGAAGAAAAGACTTACAGAGTGTGCAGCTCTCCCCTAGTATTTGGGGCAACAAGCAGAGTAGTCACATCCCATATTTGCACCAGTCACCAAGAAATAGCTCAGAAAGCAACCCAAATAAAATATACTGCATTAATCCAGCACACAGATCACAAAAGAGAAGTCATTCATCCTGACACTGACTGGAGGCAGCAGTTGTATTATTTTAAAGTTAAAAAGAAATCTCATCTGTTTATTTTGTTAGTGCAGCTCCCAGGCATATGCTCACTTAGCTTTCAGACGGGGAATATGTATATTGCATAAATAGCTTTCATACAGCCTTCCCTCTCCTGTAATGCACACAGTAATCACCTGTCTACTTAGAGGCTTTCTATCCTAGAAGTCACTATGTAGATTATGCATTCTCTCTTAAAATACTTCCCTTAATTGTGCATGTCCACAGGGAATACATCAGAGAATGTCTCCAGAAATGTTGCCACGCTACCAAAACCAGGTAATGGCTCTCCTTTTTTTATTTTACTTTAAGGTACATCATATTTCAGGGTTTTAATAGACCCACAGTAAAAAGCAAAAATAAACCTAATAATAATCATCATAATAATCATCATCATCATCCCTCCACATTCTCATCCTCTTCCTACTTTTCTGACATTCTTTCCTAACCAAACCACAGCCCCACTTCCTACAGGTGCATGTGGAGAAACCAAAACTGCAATAAATCAAACCAGAACTGAAAGCAATCAGGCAAAAACATTTCTTTGTTCCAAAGGTACTTTACTTATCTGCCCCCCCTTCACTGGGGGCCAGATATCAGATAAACTCACGTAAAACTGCACTAGAGGTAACGTTTCTACAGGATTTAAAAGCCAATGTGATTATAGAAGCCACAGTACAGATAAAACCCATCCTCAAAAAAGAGACTATTGTGAGGAAAACCAAAAAGTGACATCTTCCACAAATTCCAAAATACAAACCCCTCCACTTGGTTGGTACAAGACCCTTTACCATGACAAATTCTACCTGACACTTAAATTAGCAAGTCCTGAACAACCATGAGATTCTGCAGAAATATTAAGCCAGTTTAGTTGTTTAGTCTTCCAAGATTGCTACGTGAAAAGGCAACATAAAACCAGTATTGGTTGAACATGTGTAGCTATTCCCATCTTTGCAAGAATGTCTCTTAAAGAAGGGAATACTGTCCAGGCAGCTCAGCTTTTCTTACATGCAAACTCTTATCCAGAGACAGACTTGCTGCTGCCACCAAGGAAGTAGAAAAACACTGGGCAGTTGCTGTGAGAGTTTTCCCTAAGCCAACAGTGCCAAACATGCTCAGATTTGTGAGCTGTCAGCCTGCCCTTTTCTTTGGCCTCCCCATCCTTCTCTCGCAGCAGCTGCGGCTGCTGGAGAAAGAGAAGCCATTGTTTGAAAGATGGAGATGGATACACTGCTGCTGACACAAACAGAAATGGACAGAATCACAGAATCATGGAATGGATTGGGTTGGAAAAGACCTCCCAGATCATCAAGTCCAACCCTTGGGCCAACTCCAGTCCCGTCACCAGATCATGGCACTCAGTGCCACGGCCAAGCTCACTTTAAAAACCTCCAGGGATGGGGAATCCACCCCCTCTCTGGGCAGCCCATTCCAATGCCTGAGCACTCTCTCTGCAAAGAAGTTTTTTCTGATCTCCAACTTCAATTTCCCCTGGCCCTTCTGTCCCCTCAAAAAGTAAGGTCTGGGCCATACAGAGCACAATTTGTTAAGTGGTCCCAAACTCTGTTAAGGCCTTGGTGTGACCTCCCCAAACCTGGTAAGGGAGAAAAACAAGGACCTACATCCTTATCAAAACCAGCGCAATGTAGTTTATGGAAACAGTAGCCTTGGGACCTGTGGCTTCAATGTAATCCAAAAGCTTCAGTTAAATGGTGCTCTAAAAACTATGTCTTGTTTCACTACACCTCAGTAACACCTCAGTCTATTTTTTTGCACCAGAAGAACAGTATCATCTCCCTGATACTTTGTTTAAAGTTATCTACCAGAAGAGTCTACCTTTTGTCTTGGCACCACACAACTTCCATGGCAACTAAAAACACCCTTCATGCTTATTTTAGAGAAGCTGGAAGACTCATAAAGGAAGCTGGAGTAGAGGAAACAACTTCCCTCACACCAAGGCTTTGCACACTGTACACTGATGGGTTTTTAAACAAAGACTGACTCATTTCCTCCCAATTTATTCCAACTTATGTTACTATACTGAAATGCCAATAGCAAACATTTGGCATTACCTTCGTTTTAACAAGCAACTGCTTCAGATATTACAGATATTAGAGATACATGGTTATTGCTTCACAGCAGCAGTTTAGAAATGCCACCGAGGAAGAGCATTCCTTAAGTCCTGCCAACAATTCCTTACTTTCCTCAGTGACTCCTCACTCAGCTTCCTCCTTGGATCAGCAGCTGATGTGGGTTAATAATGAAGGGTGCTTTTAGAAGAGCATTCACTATTAATTCCACCAGGAAAGCATGCTGCTACAATAGATAAATAAAATAAAAACTAATGCTTTTTTATTAGCTCAGTTGGTTAAAACTTGGTTGTAATAATGCCAAGGTCATGGGTTCAATCCCCTGTGTGGGCCCTTGACTGAAGAGTTGGACTTGATGATCCTTGTGGGTCCCTTCCAACTCAGAACAGTCTGTGAGTCTGTGATATTTGTATGGCTTTTCTTTCTCAGGAATCTGACACAACAGAGTCAAAGCTTTCTTGGTAGCCATGCTTTTCTATTCTTACTAATTCTTGAGAATTCAAAAGAAAAATTGTTTTTTGGCACAGGCTTAAGCTCTGCCAGGGGAAATTGAAGTTGGAGAGTAGAAAAAACTTCTTTGCAGAGAGAGTGCTCAGGCATTGGAATGGGCTGCCCAGAGAGGGGGTGGATTCCCCATCCCTGGAGGTTTTTCAAGTGAGCTTGGCCGTGGCACTGAGTGCCATGATCTGGTAAAGGGAGTGGAGTTGGCCCAAGGGTTGGACTTGGTGATCTTGGGGGTCTTTTCCAACCCAATCTATTCTATGATTCTGTGATCAGTGCTAGATTACCACATCTGTGATTTTTTAAGTGTTAGTGAGCTCTACAATAGCCAAGAGAACTACCCAAAGCCAACCCAACAGCACAATGCAGGTATTTGACAGCCACCAGAAGACTAAAGCCTGAACAGACAGTGCCAAACAAGCCAAATGCTGCAAAGGGTTACTTGAATATCACTCTGTGAAAACTACAAATTGAATATTGAACATCATAAAGCATGTGGGGGATTTCAGAGGAAGAAAAAAACCCAAATCTAAAAATGGCAGTCAAGACACTTACTATTTCTTGGGTGGGAAGAGTAAAAGAACACACCTTTGTGTGCTGAGACACATCCAGAGTGAAGCACCTTTTGTGAGTGGGACAACACCAGGGATAAGTTACTCAAGCAACACTTACATGAATTATTAGGGGAAGAAGGAAAAAATTATGTATCTATTACTGTATATTTATACAGTGTATTTTATCTAATGGTTACAAAACACATCCCAAATGTTAAACCATACAACAAGGCAGGATATTACTGAGGATTTTGGTTGGGGAGTAGCTTTTGATTTGTTTCCATTTGTTTGTCTCTTTTTTTATTTGTTTGTTTAGATTTTTATCTTGGAAAAAGTGCAAGCAAATCAAACCCCTGTGACTTGAGAAACTGAGGAACATGTAAGCAAGGAATCCTGCTTAAGATACCAGTTGGAGGCAGTAAAACCCACTGACAATCTCAGCTCAGTTCCCCGAATTTACTCACATTAACACATTCAAAAGCACCATACTAATATTTTACTTGGCAATCAACCCTTATTTTAAGGATTTTACTTCATTTCATGTTTTGCTTTGCTATGGAACTGAGTACCTCAAAGTTTCCCTTGCTCTGTCAACACACAAGGTTGTTGCCAAAACAACATTGCAAACCACTCCTTTTAATACATATTCTGTGTCTTATTCCTTTGCTCCTCAGTGAACAGCATGGTAGTCATCCCACTGAACTGGTTTTATTATTTCCCATCCTACAACAGCCAAAACCTTAAAAATAAATGTACATTATGTGCCTGAAATACCTGAATATGCACAAAGTAACCACACACACAACCTCAATATAGGGAAGAAACAGCAACACCTCAGGGCAGAATTGTGTCTGAGGGAGAAGCGGAAGATCTGCTGATACTTACGAAACAACCCCCCTCAAGGAACTGGAGTGGAGACAAAAGAATGCCTAACCAACAATAAAATGAAGGTTTGGTGATGATGCCAAGAGTTGCAGTGATCCTGCAACAGGCAGTGCCTCTCGTTGCTGGCTCCGGGATCAAAGCTCAGAGACCTGCAAGTCTCTGACTTGAAAGGCAGAAATACACAGAAATACAGTGCTAAGACCTTTGGTTTATTATACCCCTTTGAAAGGCTGAACTTTCCAGCTAATTTCCACAAGCACACCGAATTTCTGATTTGAGGAAGATAAAATCCAGCCTATTTTCATGGCTGGAATTGCTGTACAGTGTGACAAAGGAATTTTGAACTATCCCTATTCATCCCCCCCATCAACTTTTATGCTTTAATCCTTACAGATCTTCAAGTTTTACCATAATCCTGATGAATGGGCATGCTGTTCCCCAAGATCTACATGCAAAAATGAGTTCTTAACTACAAGTGAACTATAATAGCATGAATTATATGACTGAATTATAACAGCATTCCTAGACCCTCTGTTACTGTCACGGTGTCATTAAATTAATTTGAGATACTATAGCCAGAAATACTTTCTCCTTTTAGATGAAGTGTGTAGTTCATATTTTCGCTGGATTACACCCATTCACAGCACAGTGCTGAAGGAAGCCAAAGCTCTTTTAAGTTTTATAATTACAAGATCCTCATTCTGAAATGAAATAAAGTCATTGAAACTATGGCTACTTCATAAGAGGACCAGACTTTACCTTGTGATGTAACTTCCCCTCCACTGTTGCTAAACAGCACAATAAATAAGATATTTGGTCTATAGGGGCAGGCTTCCCACAGGACAGGTGAGAGTCCACCAAATGGAGGAGGAATTCATGGTCCTCATTTCTCTTTGCACATGAGACCAATGGATTGTGGCAGCCTTGAGACACAGCAGCATCAAGAGCTGGGTGCTCAGGAAGAGAGTGAGGAAGTGTCACATCATTTCTCATTATTTGGCCATTCAATTTTACCTTGAAATAAAGCACACAGCACTGATAAGTCTCCTCTAACAAGCAGAGCACTCCCTCCAGCATCAGCCTCACGTTCCAGACCAGCAAAGGCAGAGGGAACCTTGGAATTGCTGCTCAATTGAAGGGTGGTGTAAGTGCCATCACCTGAAAACCCAGGGAAGGGAATGTCAAAGTGACTGTTTTAAATATCAGAATGCATCATTTTGCAGCAAATGTCTATAAAAATCTGTTTCTACTACAGTGCAAGTTCTGGCACTCAACTGCAGCTTTGCACTGTGCTGCCAGTTTACAGACCCAACTTGTAATGTATTTACAGACTCTCTGTTCCTACAGGGACTTTCTGGGGGGAAAAAACCCCTCATGTTATAACACCATAAACACAAAATGGGCTTTTATTACAGTAAACTTGGACTATCTTTTGAAATCAAAGAGTCATAAGACTTTGTGTGCCAAATATTTGTTTCTGCTCCCTGGAAGCATCAATGCTACAAACCACATTTCCCCTCCTGGCCCTGAGCCCCCAGCAGTACCAAATATTCTTATCTGACCAACCTGTGCCTGCAGAACTTGTGTGTCTAGAAATTACACCTGGTATTATGCAGCTTCCTGTCCCAATTTGCATTTCAAAATATTTTTTACCCAGTTATAGGTAGAATAAACATCAATGCTGCTGCTCAAAGTCATCAGAAACACTGGCTTTAGGGGAAAAAAAAATATTTACATGAAAACCATCATCTGTTTAACCACTCAATGACTCAACTGTACAAAAATCAAGAGCTACCTAGAAGTGCTGTATCCCAATGTTGTCCAAGTGGACCCCAATAAAACCTACAAAGTCCCTCCAAATAGGACACAAACACCTTGTATCAGGAAAAGAAGCTCTCTCAGCCACTCACTTCAGATACTCAGTATTTCATCTGTGATCACCTGGATGGGGAGGTTCTTCCTCCTTTCAGTCTTGGGGGTTTGGGGAAGGGAAGAGGTAAAAAAAATATGACACTCCTTGTAGAAACATTTTCACAGAACAAAAATAAGAAGACCTCATATGAAATATTCAAAATATTATTTAAATGTGATTAATCCCACCCCCAATGCCAAGAGAAAACAGTAATTGAAGCCTGGCAATACATACCTCACTCAAGGTTTTTATTCACAAGGTGGGGTGTGGAGTGCCCTTGTGCAGACACCACTCTGTCCTAAGCACCCTGAAACCACTTGGCATGGCTTTATTTTTGCTTTCAATTTACTTGGGCTTCAGGAAAAGAAAAAAAAAAAGAGAGAGGAAAAAAAAGAATTTCTCTAAAAAGATCATTAAAATTAATTGACCAAAAATACAGTGAGACATGGTGGAAAAAAAAATAGAGAGCAAAACTGAACAGAATCAGAGATTGTGTCAACTGAACGAAGTCTGCGTCACAGAGGACAAACCTCAGAGGAAAGACATCAGAAGAGGAATTACATTTCTAGGATAAAGATGAGGGGTGAACATGAGAGAAAAATGAGAGGGAAACTGTGTAAGGTTGCACTCACACAAGCCAAAAAAAAAAAATCCATCTCTATTCTTTCCTTTCTGAAAGGCCATAAAGAATAATACTCCAGCTGTTAATTTTAAGCTGGCTTTGCTTTCTTTTTTCTTTTTGGAACTTGAAAAGTGATTTCAAACCAGTTCTTACCGTTTCCTCCCCTCATTAGAAAATTCTGATCACACAGCTAAAAGCACTGACACCTGGATGAACTGAACTGCTTGCCAGTGTTGCAGCAGGAAAAAAAAGAGGAGGAGAATTCATCAATTGCACTACTGAATATGAGTTCATTTATAGAGAAAAAATGCGCATCTTATTGAATGAAAGCAATATGAAAGTAAAACGCCTCTGCAGCAGCACATCAGACCAGTATTTAAACAGCTGAGTGTTCAGGAGAGCTTTTATAAATCTAAAAGGGAAATAAATCCAATGCAGCTTCTCAAGCAAAGGTTCTGGAACAGGAAATATCAAACATCCATGTTCTTCCTAAGAAGTCTGTGTGTCTTCTCCCCCACTGTAGACACTGCACAAATTAAAATACAAACCCACCAGCAGAGCTCAACCACTTGAGTTGCATGGTCTCTAGGTTTTAATTTAATTCTGGGTCAAAGAACAAAACTCTAAAAATGTCTGTGTGTTTGGTAAAATATGATGGTAAAGGGAATTCCTTTAGCTTGAAAGAGATCTGCCACATGCAGAATGCTGTACATGCTCTCACAACCAAACTCACCCCTAGAAATCACATGTGGAACTTTGTGATCCCCTGAGAGCCCCAAAAATGCTGTTCCCTCTGCTGTAAGGATTGTGGACATGTAAAGAGAATACAGAACCATAGAATCCTAGAATGGATTGGGTTGGAAAAGACCTCCGAGATCATCAAGTCCAACCCTTGGGCCAACTCCAGTCCCGTCACCAGATCATGGCACTCAGTGCCACGGCCAAGCTCAGCTGAAAAACCTCCAGGGATGGGGAATCCACCCCCTCTCTGGGCAGCCCATTCCAATGCCTGAGCACTCTCTCTGCAAAGAAGTTTTTTCTGCTCTCCAACTTCAATTTCCCCTGGCAGAGCTTGAGCCCGTGCCCCTTTGTCCTATTGCTGAGTGCCTGGGAGAAGAGACCAACCCCCACCTGGCCACAACTTCCCTTCAGGCACTTCCAGACAGTGCTGAGGTCACCTCTGAGCCTCCTCTTCTCCAGCACAAACACCCCCAGCTCCCTCAGCCTCTCCCCACAGCACTTGTGCTCCACTCCCTTCTCCAGCCTCGTTGCTCTTCTCTGGCCCCGCTCCAGCCCCTCAATCTCTTGCCTCAACTCAGGGGCCCAGAACTCAACACAACACTCAAGGTGTGGCCTCCCCAAGGCAGAGTCCAGGGGAAGGGGCACTGCCCTGGGCCTGCTGGCCACGCTACTTTGGATCCAGGCCAGGATCCCACTGGCCTTCTTGGCCACCTGGGCACACTCTTGGCTCCTCTTGAGCTTCCTGTCCCTCAGTCCCTCCAGGTCCCTTTCTGCCTGGCTGCTCTCCAGCCACTCTGTGCCCAGCCTGGAGCGCTGCAGGGGGTTGAGGTGGCCAAAGGGATCTCAGTGATACTTTTCTTCAGTCTGACTAGATACCAACCTTACTTATTACCCTCATGCTGTAATTAACTGCTCCTACAATTGATTACAGTGTTCATAAACTCTACATGAAAGACAGCGTGCACTGGAAATCTATATTCTATCACTACTATCTGAGAAGCAGAAGCCAATGCAAACACCATGAATTTGGGGAGCCAGATGAAACCACCGAATCCCAGACTGTTCTGAGTTGGAAGGGACCCCCAAGGATCATCGAGCCCAACTCTTCAGTCAATGGCCCACACAGGGGATTGAACCCATGACCTTGGCATTATTACAACCAAGTTTTAACCAGCTATGCCAATATCTGCCTAAATTCTTGAGGCTGCATTACTAGAAATTTGTGCTTCCCCTTCCTTTCCTCCAAGTCCTTCCTCCACCACTGCCCCACAACAGGAGCAGGTGTGTGTTTGGTAAACAAGGAGAGAATCTTAAGGCAGACATCAAAAAGAGAAGTGTGCAAACAATATCTCCTTTCCCAAGCCCCCAAACCCCAAGATTATCTAGAGGAAGCAAAATTAGAAACCAGACCAGAACCAGAAACAAGTCTAAGCTTTGAAAGTTCATTAAGATGTGCTAATTATGCGTAGTGATCTGGATACATGAGCCTCTTCCAATTCCTGCTTCTGGTCTATTTGGAACTAAACACAAACTTCAGCACCTGACTCATCAGCTGCACTGACTGCAGGGGGAGCTCCAGCAGGCAACACTCAGTACATTCACATAGACACGTTCATAAAGCTCACTGGGAAAAAAAAAGATACACAACCAAGTAGCCTTTTTTTTATTGTGTATACAGACAACTTTATCAAATTTCTCCTTGTTAACCATGCATATATTTTACTTTTAAAATACAGTTTGTGTGTTAAAAGTTATTTCCCCAAATTTACATCTGTTTTCAAAGAGAAATTCAGGACTAAAATGTATTTATCCTGACACCATTTATGTAACAGCCTCGAAAATTCCAGAAGGACTATATAGCAAACCTTCACCTTTTCCTTCTGTTCAAGGGGACATGGGTACAGCTTATTTTTTCAGTTTTCTACCTTAAGTACAGTACCTACTACTGCTCTTTTGGACAAAATAACATGCATGGTAACACAGTACTTGAACTACTAATGGTATGTTTCTGTTTCAGTAAAATCATAACTTAGTGCCAAAAGAAGAACAGGAAAGTTTTTTTATCAAGGAACTGCCGAAAAAGAATCCCCACTTTTTGAAGAAAACATACTGTATTTCTAGATTTCTGTGCTCAAGGTAATGTTTCACTATAAAACAGGCCTGGTAATTTCCCAACCTGATGATTCAATGTCTGCATTTTAATGATTACTGTTGAGACATAATTCATTTTATTATCGATTCATTTAACACCAATATAGCAAGGAAGACGAAACAATAGTTGAGGTCACCATGAACAAACCCCCATGTACCAGAGATTCTGGCAGCTCTCAGTGAGCTGCAAAGTTCTGTGCTTAAGTACAACCAGGGCATCACATCTGATGATTAAACTCAAAGAATGTCACAGAACGCGCTGGCAGCAATACATGAAACGAGGAAGCGTCAGTCAATTTTTCTGCTTTCACAACAAGAGGGGGAAAAAAAAAAGAGGCATTTTTATTGTCATAGCACTTCCAGCAAGTTGATTTTAAAAAGGAGATTTCATGCCAAAGTCGGCTGTTTAATCAGATAAAGAAGGCTTTCCTATTTCCCATTGTACAGATCAAGTTGGCTACAGGAGCCACACAGAGCTTTGAGTAGCACATTTTTCCGTGAGGGCTGGATCGTTTGATCATGGCAGAGCACGGGGACTGCTGGGAAATCTGAATCAGAGCTTCAGCAAAAGGGAGCCAGGCAGCCTGCTGGGGACAGGAGAACCATGGCACCCCACAGCCCACAGCACTCCCTGGCCTGGCCCGAGGTGTGGGGGGAACCACCCGCCTCCACTTACAAATTTGTCATGGAGGTTTCCACACAGATCCCAATTAATGCCAGTTTTAGTTCAAAGCTCATCTATAACAGTTTTCATACAGGCTGGCTAAGGCCAGCCCCTCTGTACTGATGAAGATCCTTCTGATTGCTTTAAAAAAATAATTAATTCCAAACCCCTACAGCTCTGAAAGGTGATATATAGAATTTTCTATACAAGTCTTTGGAAGAGATGCAGCAGTTTATGAAGCCAATAAACCCCTGTTCTCTACAGACAGTTTTTGTTAGAGGACAGGACACATCTACTTGTGATGCTGTTTGCACCTTCCCCAGCAGACTGGAAGCAGCAAAGGACTGGCGGGTCAGGTCACCTGATTTTCAGAGAGATGACTCCCTGAAGGGAAGTTGTGGCCAGGTGGGGGTTGGTCTCTTCTCCCAGGCACTCAGCAATAGGACAAGGGGGCACGGGCTCAAGCTCTGCCAGGGGAAATTGAAGTTGGAGAGTAGAAAAAACTTCTTTGCAGAGAGAGTGCTCAGGCATTGGAATGGGCTGCCCAGAGAGGGGGTGGATTCCCCATCCCTGGAGGTTTTTCAGCTGAGCTTGGCCGTGGCACTGAGTGCCATGATCTGGTAAAGGGACTGGAGTTGGACCAGGGGTTGGACTTGATGATCTCGGAGGTCTTTTCCAACCCAATCCATTCTATGACAGATGAACCCACTGATGGGTTAACAGGTCAGAGGAGACCCCTGGGCAGGACCAAGTTTAGAAGCTTAGCTTTTCACCAGGCATTGCCCTGGAAACACCTCCCTGGCACCTCCAAACTCCTGACCTTCCTAAGGCAGCCAGCAGCCCTTCAAGCCTCCACTTCCTCCTGCTGACACTCCTTCACTCTCCATTCCTGAACCAAACTTGGCTCTGGAGTGTGAAGCAGCCACTACAAAAAGATGCACCCAAAAATTTTTAACTCTTTCCACTGAAATCCTGTTGAAACTGCTGACCTGGAGAAAAACTCTTCGAAGTTGCAACGAAAACAGCACCAAACCACAAACATTAGTCTTACAAACTCAAGCCACGATCTGTCACTTTATCCTGAAATGCAAGACAAATACCAGCCCATACTTTCACCAATATTGCCATTTCCCATTCACTACCGGTATTGGTAATAACTTACAAGGTCAGTTCTGTGGTCCCTGTATGAGCAGAACATGCAGAAGCCTGTGATGTGAACTCAGCACTAAGGGTCTGTATTTGGTTTATGTTGTATTTTTAAGTAGAAGCAACAGCACCAACTGAGGCAATTCCAATTTGCTTGTTTATTTTCCGAGTCCCAGTGGGCAAGAGCACAACTGGTTCTCATGGAAGTACTTGGAGTGCAATAAGAGAGAGCACTGAAAGTTTAGGGTGTTTCATTCAATAACTCTAAAAGAAAATAGTTGGGTGGGTGGTAGTGTTTTCTTGTTGTTGTTGCTCCCTCCCACATCATCATCCCACCTCTTAAATGTTGATTTTGAGGAAAGTGCAGCAGGTTCCTTTCTGCTCTCCATGCCCATCCATTCATAAAAGAGGGACTTGCATGGTCAAACTGAATTCTGCTTTTTCCATTCCAAGCTTCCTTTCATTTTCACACACTAAAGTATTGTGGATTTCATCATTTTTCCTAAGCATTCCAAAAAAACTGCAGTGCTTCAGAAGAATTGCCACTGCCAACACACCTGCAGTCCAGAGCTTTAAATTCCACATTTATTCAGCCTGGTATTAACCACCATAATATTATTTCTAAATGCAACACTCATTCATGCAAATACTGCTGGGAACTGAGTAGTCTAATCTTCCCATGACTAAAAAGTTAGTTTTCAGTTAGCAATTTTTCAAGCACAGTTTTGTTAGTTTGCCATTAAGAAAGTTGCTATTCCTTTGAAAGGCTCAAACCCAGAATCCTGGACTAGCCCAAGGTGAAAGGAACCTCAAGAAATCATTTATCCAACCTTTTGAGGGAAGGAGAGCCCAGATAAGATTCTCTAGTTCCATGTCCAAAACCTACACATTCAGAAAAACCTTGAAGTTTAGAAATTAACAGAAACAAACAAGTCCCAACAACAACACCCAAATGGTGTCTAAAAAAAGCTTTAACAAATTAAATCATGCCAGTATTACGTAAATAAACCCCTCCATGTGCACAAGCATTACAACAAGATAACAATGTTTGCAATTTTGAAAAGCATTTAGATAATTTAACACAAGCTACCCCATCGCTGGCACATTTCTGCTGATTAAAGAAAAAGGCAACAAGCACAGCTGTTACCAACATAAACCAGGAAATCCTCACGCTCTGAGGCAATGGGAACAGCAGTACCTGCCACAGGACTTTGTAGTTTGCTCCATCAGTAGCTCGTTAACAAAAACATCTCAATCACACATTTTCACTCCAGCTGCAGCACGTCACAATTCAGCTCCCATGATATGTTTATCACAAATGACAGGCTACACACAGGGTATTATTCCCCTTCTGCAGAGAGACAACAAACTTCTTTTTTCCCTGTTATGTTTTTCATCTTCCCTACACGCTGTCCATGACACCCTCCCATTTGTTAGTGGGTGTTTTTCAAGTCTCCATCTTTCCTCAGAGGAGAAAAATATGAAGAGGCCACTTAATTCTAACCTCATCTAAATGGATTTATGCTCAATATAATTTAATGCAAATGATCACTGCAGCAATAAGCCAGGGGAAGAAATCAGCACATCCTACGTTTTCCCCAGTTATTAGAAAGGCTTTCCAGTCTTACAACATACTTTGGCCTTATCTATACACAGAAACTACCTTTGTCAAACTAAGCCAAAGGTGAAGGACCTTTTCCTAACCCAGGGCAAAAAAAAAAAAAAACTTACAAAAATACCTGGCATACCACTTTAACACAGCCTGCACTATTCACTGATAATGCAAAGTCAGAAGGCCCAGGAGTCTCAGGCAACCTTTGAGTTAAGCCAATGAGCCAGCTCTAAACAGACACACTGTTATGTCAACAAAAGAAATGCAGGCCAGTCAAACTCCAATGTTTTTATTGGCATTTTTACTGGGGCTAAATTTGGAAGTCATACCATTCTCAAAAATAGGCAAAAATTCTAAACACTTCTCTTTGAGTACCAGAAAGCAACAGAGGGCAGAGCTCTGAACAGCCAGGTCTGCTCCCTGTGAAATGGAGCTGCACAACCTGGGGATAAAGGGAAGAGAAAGGGCTGACCATTTCCAAAGGCTGATGGGCACGAAGTTTCCTGCTGTAATTTGCAGGTCAACAAACCCATGAAAAGAGACTAACAAAACATTTCACCGTCTTCTGTAGAGAACAGGGCTGAGAGGGGCGAGCCAGGATTGAGCAAAATTATTCTGGGAGAAGAGATGGAAAAGGGTATTGCTACTCTCATTTTTAGTTTTAAAAATACACTTCTCAGGTGAAAATAATCACATTTGAGTGATTATAAAAATATTTATTCTCCTCTTCATGCCTATCAGTGAACTTTTGGGGCCAGTATAGCTGAATCACACAATAAACAAGCCACACCATGACATGTAGGTGCTTTTTGGCTTGCTAGAAAGATCTGAGGAAAACTGAGAATAAAGATAAAATACACTGCAGTGAAGTCACTGTACTGAATTCATGACATCATAATTGTTGCCATGGCAACTGGCCAGTCTCAAGCCCAGAATAACTGCCTTCACTGCTGAATCAAGGAGCACCCGTGCTGCCACAAAATAAATGTTCTTATTCCAACAAAAATCCAGCCAACAACACGGGAAATAAGATATTACTGCAAGCAGATTGCCTTTTCAATACCTCTTGTTTTGTTCACCTGGAGTGAGACTTGCTAAACACTCTGACACACATAAGGAGGGCTGATACACGTGATAAAAAGAGTCTAATTGAAAAAATTATGGTTTTCTCCCAGTGTTCCTCAATTTCTCCAGTAGAGTAATTCTTGTCTTTGCATTTTCCTCTCCTATGCATACGATTGCAACAAAACATATACAACAAGTTTAGACATGAAACAGAACGGAAAAAATAGAGAAACCACCACCACCAACGTTTTGCAGTTCTTATTTCAACAAGCCAGAGGTAATCAAAGTGGAACTGTCACACAGCAGCAGAGCTGACTGATAAGGAACATATTCCACACTTGGAGCCCACAGCTCCTTTTGTTTAAGGGCAGCGCCTTCAGACACCAGTCGTGGTTTTCATGCAGTGGCTACAAATCCGCAGGGCTCAGACCACAGAGCAGCCTCCTTGTAAATAAAAACATCATCCCTGTTCCTCTGAACAGTCTTGTTTTACATGAGGAATATCTGCTATTCCCCAGCTCCTTTCCATTCACAAATACAAAGCTCCAAATCCTCAAAAAAGCAGCAGCTGATTTATCAGACAAGTGTGTTTGTGAGGAGCAGTTCAGTATAAAACGCACAAGTGCCCCATTTGATGCTGAAATATCTGTTGGAATAAGTCACCAGGATTACAAAGACACATGAAGGAAGCACATCTGAAAATTAACTTCCTCATAGAATCATAGAATCGACTGGGTTGGAAGAGATGTCGGAGATCATCAAGTCCAACCCTTGTGCCAACTCCAGTCCCTTTACCAGATCATGGCACTCAGTGCCACGGCCAAGCTCAGTGGAAAAACCTCCAGGGATGAGGAATCCACCCCCTCTCTGGGCAGCCCATTCCAATGCCTGAGCACTCTCTCTGCAAAGAATCTTTTTCTGCTCTCCAACTTCAGTTTCCCCTGGCAGAGCTTGAGCCCCCCGTGCCCCCTTGTCCTATTGCTGAGTGCCTGGGAGAAGAGACCAACCCCCACCTGGCCACAACTTCCCTGATGTGGCACTTCCAGACAGCGCTGAGGTCACCTCTCAGCCTCCTCTTCTCCAGCACAAACACCCCCAGCTCCCTCAGCCTCTCCCCA
>VWZD01006664.1:468708-479782 GCA_013396695.1 Sakesphorus luctuosus | reverse complement strand
AAGATGTTAATCAAAGCTGGGCCCAACACCGATCCGTGGGGGTCACCACTGGTGACTGGCTGCCATACCAACTTGTTGAATGAAAAAGTCAGGAGTTGCAGGTCAGTAACACCAGACAGTGTTGCAGTAATACCTCACAGAAACCGTTTCAAAACAAATTGTAACAAACAGAGCACACTGTACAGGAAAGCATTCTCTGCTACCTCAGTGGTTCTTAAAGAGCAACCTATAAATTACTGCTGGACCAAAGAACACTTCCACACAACTGTACATAATTAGTCCACGTGTCTAAACAGTCCCGGTATACACTGATGGGGTTTTTTTCAGCTTCTAAGAAAACAAAACCACCCTGGTTACCAATTAAACACCAGCACATTTCCACATTGGCTTCATGCCTTCATAGCACACTTTCTCTGATGGATCATGTGCACTGATTACACCAAAACAAAGGCCAAAAACACTGCAGTCAATGCCCCTGCAGCCTCCACTCTCTTTATAAAGATGGTCTCCACAAATGAGCAGGAGACAAAGCAGAGACTACAAGCAATAAAACAAGGAGTTTCAGATACTGATGATCAGCAGACGGCTGTGCCCCACATGCCTCTGTCTTCAGTGTGCTCTGAATATCCCTTCACACAACCAAGACTGATGATCACCACTTGAATGATGACACTATGAAAATCCCCAGTTTAACTAATATTCCACAACAGGAAGTGTATTTGGGAAATTACTAGAGTTGACAGCACACTCCAAGGAAATCATGGAGTGTGCCAATCTATTCCCAGCCACACAAACATAAGGAAATGAACAGTCTTTCTCATGTTTTTAAAAACCTTAGGAACAGATGCTGCCAACTCCAACTGTATATCCTAATACACCAAATTGAGTTAAAACAACTGCCACAAACTCAGAAAACTGAGCAAGTTGATAGAACCTCACACAAGTTATATCATAAATGCAGAATTCTCATCTTCTCTGCAAATTTAAGTGTCCGTATTATACAATTTGCAAACCTATTTGTGATATAAACATAGGACAAATGGCAGTGACATTCCCTTCCTCATCAATAAACACATATTTCCAGATTTAACTTACAGAACATGAAATCACCACTTAATAAGTAATTAAAAACTCCCACTGTCTGCAGCTGATTTTGCTTTCTGAAAGACTGACAGATTAACTGATTCCTTAAGCAACTAATGCTGCTTGTCTGAGTGCACACAGGAAACTATAGATTATCTCAAGACTTTAGAAAGCTTTTCATATACCTTTAAAGTGAACTTGTTGAATTAGGTTTCACTCAATAGTCCTTCTGCTAAGTCTAAGTTTTGCTTATGTTAACACTAGATAGGGGAATGCAAAGATGTAAGTGCTGGCCCACCCTCTGTACATGGTATTTTTTCTTGTATTATTCATGTATCACTATTATAACAAAAGCAACAACTGAAAATACTCTGCTGGGATCCTCAGAGATGCCCACAGCACTTGCAAACCTTACTGGAGACATCACAACACAAAGAAATGCTACTTGTCCCTCCTCTCTCTGCCAACAAATCAAGTTTAGAAAGGGCTCAGGGATTTAAGATGCCACACAACTCTTCTAACTCCTTTATGCCTTTATTCAAACTTCCCCATAGCAAATTCTTCCCACTGTTGAGAGTTCATCATCCACAATTACAGAAAACTTAAGTGCAAAAGCACTTAAATACAATGCCATATGTGCTAAATTTAGCTGTTAGTTCAGAAATAATCATGTTTACTACAGATACAATTAAATTACATTCCAAGATGTGCGTGGATCCATTTTCAATTTTAACTATGATGAGAACAATATTAAAGATGTAGTTTTTGCCAACACAGCCATGGCTGAAGGGCATTCTCTGGAAGTTTTGGGGCACTGACCTTTGGTCATGCCTTCATATATTTGGAACAAGTCCCTCATGCATCACTGACCCAAACCACATAATAAGGTGCACCTACACTGCAACTGAGTTCCAAACCAAATTAAACCATATAATGATAAAACAGCATTTCCATCTCTCAGAACTGAGAGGAGACATTCTTTACAATGCCACTGTCTCCCACTGTAATGAGAAAAGGAATAGTCTTGAAATAAAATCAGCTCAAACATTACAGATGTCTGTAGGATAATTCTCACGCTCAAAACCCTCAACTGGTCTAAAGGGGTTGAGAATCTGCTCAACTGTGGATCTTTTACATGAAGTAGTAACTGAAGCTGAATTATTAACACTTACTCTCTTATTTGCACAAAGTAAGAGAGCAAAAGGAGCTTCCAATTCCCCAGCTCCCTCACAGGGAAGAAATTAGTAGGAAAGCCCTTGGAGCAATCTCACACTTGTTTCCTAGAGCTGGAAATGTGTAGAGCACACAAGGAGCATCATCTTACCTTAACTCCTTCATGGTGCTCCTGGGCACCTTAGGATAGGAAAGGAGCAGGTACAGAACTTAGGATGGACTCAGAAGTAAGTGGGAAAGTGTTTTCTTTTTGTTTGAAAGAGCAAACTAAAATCACCATCCAGGGTCTGACCAAAGATCTACCTGACCCTCCTCCAAGCAGGCACGTGGGACAGAGTGTGAAAACAGGGCAAGCACAGGGGCAGCTCCTTTGGTTATATTCCCAAACAGCAAGAATGCAGCTTTAGAAAACGCTTTTTTTTTTCCTTCAAAAATGAGTAAAAGCAATCAGAAAACAATCATGTTTTTAGTTTATACTTTTCCACCTGATCTATCCTCATTTGAGAGGTCTGGCTAAAAGCCTGTCTTGTCTTACAACTGCTGCTACTTTGACTTGTTTTTCCAGGGCAGAAGGGCAGCCTGGCAGCTGGTGGGCTCTTTCCTTACCTTGGCACACCCATCCCAGCCAAAGGGAAGCTGTGCTGGGAGCACAGTAATAGCTGGATAAAGGTTAGCAATGATGTGATTCAAACAACTCGCTGTGTGAGACAGTGGGACTGACCTGAAGGTAGAAGCTACAGGACCTCAGACTAATTACACAGAAATTCTCCATGTTCCAAGATACTCCCACCCTCCCAAGTTTAGCTGACTTTGTTGCCACAAGCTGTCTAACATAACTACATTACCTGCTGTTTCATTTCAGCCAGAAAGACACTCTTATGATAAAAGTTTAAGGGAAATGACTTGTAAGTCACATGTTTCACTTGAGATACTGGAAATACTCGTAGCAATTTACACCTTGTAGTTCAGATCAACATAAATTCAATAAAACTAGAAAAGTATCACGGACTGGAGTTGGACCAAGGGTTGGACTTGATGATCTTGGAGGTGTTTTCTGACCCAATTGATTCTATGAACACCCAAAAAGGGCCACATGTTTCCAACACTGTGAACAGACACCCTCATTCAGAAACAAAGATCACAAGTGCAAAGCCACTGCTCCCTTTGCCCTTCTACCTCCAGTCTCTTCACACAATCCCAACACATTTCCGCAAGAAGTCAGGACAGTTTTACACAGTCTCTGCCAAAACAGACCACAGTCTACAAAGTGATGGCCAAATTTGTCCTGCTTATGTTCCCTCTTCTTTTGGGCAGCAGCCCACCCGTAAATTTGATTAAGTGCAACATGAACTGCACCCTCAGACAAAGCAACTCAGAGGATCCCTCACAGATCTCAATCCGAACTATCTGGGCTACTTTAGGCAGGGCAGATCACAGCCTTTCCTATCCCAGCTCATTTTAACTGAAATGGATTACACAGTGCCTGAGTGGGAAGATACCAACAAATGCAGGGGAACAGGAAACTCCAATAATCAGAAGCAGGAGTGTCTTCTGCTACTACAACCAAGAGCTGGAAGAGGCTGTCCCCAGCCCAAGCCTTCTGGTACTTTTCCAAAGCATATGTGCCTGCCATGGGAGGATGGGGTGGGATATGTTCCCAGAGAAGCTGGTAGGGAAGGGAGGCAGCATTTACTGGCATATCCATCTCTCTGCAGCCTTGGAAAAATTTAAGTATCTATTTAAACTTACATTTGAAAATTCAAATAACAGCGATAAACTACTGAAGATGAGAAAAAAATGATGAATCTTTGCAAACAGAATTCCTGAAAGAAACTTGAATCTCATTTCCCATTGAGATGTATTAACTAATAACGCAGAAATGAGTGATTCAAACATCTGAGTAATTTCTACCTGTATTCACTGTACAGTCCTCCCCTTCAGCTGTATCCAAGTCATATAAAGCCACAACTTCACACTGGTATGGTCAGGCACAAATTACTGAGTCACGTGGTATTTTTCAACTAAAACTGAATCATCGAAAGGACAAAGAGAACAAACAGCGAAGGAGCTCACTGCAAAAAAAATGGTGACTTCCTACCAATCCTCAAAGAAAACCAGGGGAAAAAAGAAACAAGCTGCATCTCCAGCCTGATTCAACAGAGGTTTTTACACTTATTTTTAAGTCTTCAACTGTATTTACTATTTTAGCAACTTAGATGTTCATATCTTCCTTTTCCAAAGCTTCGTGCCCTGTCATACAGTGCCAAACATGCTATATAAGCTACTTCATCTCTATACAGCCAAATCAGATTTCTGGGAAGAAAAAAATAAAAGGAATGATGAGCAAAAGGTTCCTTGTCACGGTATTACAATTTATAGAAAAGATGAATCTCTCTCAGAGTGATCACATTAAGTGGCTGAAGCAGCTATGCTGGGTTTGGCGAGGGCTCTTTTAAGGCTGCTTTACAGGGATATAAGCCCAAAATTTAGCAGAAGTAACAGTGTCTGTAATTTCCCAAGTACTTTTGTCAACATGTCCTTTCAAGTCACAGTCCTTTTTAGAGAGGTGACTCACTGTAAGCAGCACTAAAATAACGGGAACCACTTAAAGGCCTCATCCACAAATTTTTATTGGAGTTTCTGTCCTTGCTATGACAGCACAAACCACACCGAATGTTCAGCATTACTGCTTTCCAAACTGCTCCTCTGCATAGGTGCAGTCTCATCTCTGGCTTCAGTGAGTCATACACAGCCTACTGCTATAGAACAGGAGATCCAACACAGTGCCCACAGCTACACATTCCCATCACTTGCCTTTGGCCGGGACCGTTTTACATCAAGTTGAGCTCATCAACTCAATTAACTGTGGTCTCACAGTGGTTTATGTCATTCTGAAAGCAAAGCTGTACAACTAAGCCAAGCAGAATACTTGCTGCTGCTGCTTTTGAAAAGAGGAAGCTTCATGTCCCTTCCTTCTTTTCCTTTCCTCCACTTTCACTCACATGGTTCTTTCTATCCTCTCTCTTGCAACTCAAGGTCTTTGTGGAGCCAACTTCAATTCATAAACCAAAGATGTAAAATGATGTGGGGCTAGTTTTCCATCAGGTTAGCAAGTTAAGCTAGAGCATCCTGGAAACCAGTTAAATGCTAGGATGGGTGCCAAGTAAGTGGTGGGATCACATGGCTGAGAGCATGACTCCCCATTTATGCCAGCAGGGAAGCCATCGGAGAGAATGAAATTATGAGAAGACTTGGGTCAACACATTTGCTTCTTGTTCCCCTTCTTCATTGGTACTGCTACTATTTGTCTAATCTCACTGTAAGCCAGTTCAGGGAGCTAAACCAACAAAAACCTATTCATTATTTTTGGCCAGGGTTGTTCTCTGCCAGTTTAATTCCCTGACCCAGCTCAGCACAGGAATCAGGGGAGCATCTGCACCGGCGCAGGGAAAGAAGGGGGCAGGAACACACAGGGAGATGAGGACGGGCTCGGGCTGATTTGAACTGTCACTGAACCGCATCCCCTGGAGCAGATCTGCATCTCACCGTAGTTAGAACTGACAGTAATCTGTGCCTGTACAACGGGAGGCCTTGGTTGGTGCCGGCAGTGAGTGCCCAGCAGTGCCAGCACCGAAACACCCTGCGCCAAGTTCAGCCCAGGCATGAGCCTGGATGGTTTCCTGTAACAGCAGAAAAATCACAGCGCTCTTACCTTCAGAAATACCATAAAACAGTAGTTAATTCTTTCCCTAGCAACACCCCTGTGAAAATGTGCTCTGTAATTCCCATTACACAGATTCAGCCCAGAACAGCAAAGCAAGCAAAACTGGTGACAAACTCAGGATTGGAACACGGTAAATCCTCTACAGCAAAACAACACTTCATCACTCAACTGTGTTATTAACACTAAACTCATTCAATTAGTCAACAGCAGTCTATAAAAACTTCCTTTTGCAAAGACTTTGTAATGCACTATAAAGCTGATATATATATATGATAGTTAAAAAATGTGGGTAGTTCCTAGATAGCTGTGAAATAAGAAACTAGGGAAAGGAATTACACTGAGATCTTAAGTAATTATTTCCTTTTCTATAGAGAAAAATAAGTGTGCATGAAGCAGGATAAGGATCTATTCACACGATTCAATAAATTTAATGCAAAGACCTACAGAAAGGAAAATACACCTAATGCATTCTTTCCCTCAGATTGTCAAACTGTTTCACGTGAAATACAAGCAATTAGTTAATACACACTAACCAAGAGCTGTGTATTTCCTTAGATTTATTTCCTAGACTCAGCCCAACAAATCCCACACTTAACTTGCCCTGTATAACAATGAGGCACGTTTGGAAAAGCCGGGGGGAGGGAGTTTGTTAACACAGAAGCAGCAAATCTCTGCAGTGGTGAGTGAACAGCCAGCACTGTAAGAGTATCCAGCAACACGAGATAGTCTTTCATTCACATTCCAGCTCAAGCACAGCCAAGCAGATCACATTTGGGACGCTCAAGTCATACTTAATTTTGTTCAACACCTTCTTTAGGCAACAGCTTTGTCACCGAGACTGAAAACACACGTATGTCATAGGAGACAGTCGTTTGCCAGGATTGTCACTGATTGTCTCAAGATAAAAATAATAAAGCTGTAAGTGCAAGTAGCAGAGGCTGCCTAATTGTCAGCTGTATAAAATAGCAGTATCAAGATTATTGTCCTGAGGGCAACAACAATTTAAGAGGAATAAAAAGTGATGCTGCAACCTGTTTTGAGCCAAAATTTGAGGAAAGCAAATGAAAACTTACTGCATGCTACCAAAACCTACTGCTATTTTGCCAGATAACCAGGAAAGAAAACAAACCTAGTGGAAGACTTGAACCCTATTCAACAGAAAGAAACTGCATGACAGATGAACCCAACCACAACATCCTGGACAGCACGGGCAAAACATTTACCCCACAATTCTTCATGTCCTCACAAATCTGAATATAAATAAAACAGCACAAATGAGCTACTCCAGATGTGGAATTCACTGCTTGAAATATGAAAACTATTATTGGAGTGACAATGGTGTTCCAAATCCCATTTCTCTGGGCAATAAAGGATTATGATCAAGCTGAAGTAGGAACGGCACTTGGTCACACCACAGAAGAGACTCCCAGCCCAGACTATGTTGGTGCTTCCTCAGGCTCAACAGACAGACCAAGGTGAAGGCAACCTCACCAATTCCAACAAGTGAGGCCCCTCCACTGTCACTGGCCAGGACAGGCACTCACCAGGTATCCACATCCAGCACCAGGAGTCAGTATTAACACTGCTTGAATTATGGCTGTAGGCTAATCTTTGAGGAATTGATAGTGACAGCAAACCTGAGATTTTCTCCTCTTTAAACAACGAGTTGGGAAGCTTAGGTTCTCCCCCTTCCCTCTGGGAAGTGAGGGGTAAGCTCTAGCTCCTCTAGTTTTAAAATCACCTTCCCAATTCTGCTCTGCTTGGCTTCTGGCACAGCTCAGCCTGTTTTCCAGCCAGTTGTCAGACTGCTAAATTTTGGTCAGCTTTGAACAACAGAAGGAAAATAAAAAAGACAAGAGAGAAAATGCAGCATCACCCTGATAATGAGCAGACATACTGAGGCAGTAGGACTATTTCATAGGGAGAACAAATCTTCCTTCTGTCTCAAATTAGAAGCTGAGAAGAGCCAAAACAGAACATATTCTCCTGATAAAAATTAGGAAGCACTGCAACAGTAGCACAACCCTCCACTTTCATCACAGCCAGGTAGTTCATAGGGAAGAGAAAAAGCTGCTTTTACTCTCTGACCCAACAGACACAAAGATGGTTCAAGAAGCAGCTTAAAATCTGATACCTACCAGTGATAAACTAACACAGAAGTTCTTACTCAAGACTGAGAGGTTAATACCCACTCACTAGTCTGGGCACCTTCTGACAAGGGATGATGCTGCCAAGGTTTGGGAAAGGTGCTGCCCACTAACGTGTTGCCCATGGGTCTCACTGCTCAAAACTCATTTCTATCCACGGCACATTCCAGTAAAATCTTAAGGTACAACACAGGCACACACATATATATTTGAGAGACACACATCTGCATTTTGGCATGCAAATACCTGAATTCAGCACCATAAGCCCCAGCTTAGCCTTAAGAGATTGCACAAGGCCACTGTCCAGTATTCCACTCTATAAAAATTACTAAAATGTCAGCGACAAAGAAATTTTGGTTGCAAGGCACAATGTACATTTTTATCATGCTGGATAAAATATCTACAGTCTCAGCAGTGGTTAAATTGCTGCTATAAAGGAAATTGTCCTCAGATAAATGGTTTCCCTATGAGAAGGTTTCAGTGCTACACCTCACCCCAGGTCAATAAATCAAATTAACTGCACCTTGTCCTCTGGCCAATGACATCATCGGCTTGACCACATCTTGTGAAGCGAGTGCAAAAACATATGCTATTTAAGGCATGAAATCATATTACTGCTTTTTGTCCAGCCAGCCTTGTGCTGTTGGTCTGTGAAACAGTCAGTCACCTGAACAGTCTCATTACTGATCTACAGATTTTTTTTTCTTCTAGTATTCAAGGCCTGTCTCCGCCAAGGGTGAAGAAAAAAAGGATAAATAATCTGAGTTGTTATTTTTTAAATCAAAATGCTTTTCATTAGCTGCAGCGCAGGATTTTGTGACAAATTAAATTTAGAACCAAACTACGTCTGCACTCACACGTGAACTCTTCCCAGTAGTGCTTCAAAGATGTTTACATGCTAATCTGGCCCTGCTACTCTGAAGTACCCTGCTGTTAGGTCCTTTTTCTCCACAGGGTGAAAACAATGGTCCCTAATGAAAACCTACAGTTTTATCTGAAACCCAGCCCTGCATAAATATTTTGGGTTTTTTACATTACTGCCTCTTTCTAATAAAGCAGCCCATTTGTTTTATTTATCTGGTTTAAAACTCCATTACTCCAGACAATTTAAGAGGATTAATTTCAATTTTCACTGAGTGTTCCTATGACACAATCACAGACAACTCATCTTCCTTTCCAGACCCTGTGCTGCCTAGTGGTATCTTCTGTCTTGAAAGCCAAATCTAAATGAAAGGAGAAAAAAAAAAAACCCAACCCAGAACAGTCAAAGATACAAGCGGCGACAAAAGCATCTGACACACTGCACTGTTAAACTGCATCCACATTAAGTAAAAAGAAGGTGAATAAGATTATCTTCAATGTATTCAATTCTGTTTGTGTTCAGAGGGAGGAGGAAAGCTGTTCAGATTTTTGAGTGTATCTTCTATAGCTCTCTCAGTGCCAGGAAACGTAAATTAGAAGCAACTCTCCTTTAAGGAAAAGAATCAAGGACAAAGGGACCAAAAATGCCCAAGCCTCTGAAAAGCAGATATGAAAGGAACAGCTTTACAGTCTTGAGTTGCTATAAATTAAAAATAAGCTCCTTATTTAAAAGACATGAGTGTTTGAGAATCTATGAGCAGATCTGATGCTGCTCAAGCCCCAGGAGGGTTTTGTTTTTGCTGGCAGGGGTGGAGTGGAGATGGGGGGGTCATTTTGGTTATTAGTAAATAAATCAAGCAGCAGAGTGAGGCCTGGGCTCTGCCAGAGGAGCCAGGGCCTGGCTCTCCCCCTCCTCTCCTCACACAGCCTGGGTTTGATCTCGGGGCCCTGTGGGTTTGCCAAGAAAATTTAAAAAAAAAAAAAAAAAGGAAAGGAAAAAAGCGAGAGAGCGAGAAAGAAGAATCATATTGAACCACAAAAGCACATGGGGCGAATGTAAAATATAAACACGGCGTTGGGCTCTGAGTGGCTGTTATTAAAGGTCTGAATTACTAAACATGAGAGGCGGGGAAAGCCGGGCGGCCATTTCAATAATATAAACCTCCCCGAATTAGACATTATTCAAATGAGGAGGAGAGAGAGGGAGAGACGGAGAGCGCGGGGAGAGGGACAGGACCGGCACCGCCGTGCCCTGGGGGGCACAGGGGACAGGGGCAAACACCCCGGGGCACATCCAGCTTCTGGGGGGACACAGGGGAGAGGGGTAAACACCCCGGGGCACATCCAGCTCCTGGGGGGGCAATCCCAGCCCTGGGGTCACAGGGGAGAGGGGCAAACACCCCGGGGCATATCCGGCCTTGGGGGGGCAATCCCAGCCCTTGGGGGGTGCAAACCCAGCCCTGGGTGGGGGCACATCCAGCTCCTGGGGGGTGAACAATCCCAGTCCTCGAGGGGACACATCCAGCCCTGGGGGTAGGGGGCAATCCCAGCCCTCCAAGGGACACATCCAGCTTTCGGGAGTGGGGGGCAATCCCGGCCATTGGGAGGTGCTAATCCAGCCCTCGGGGGGTGCAGACCCTGCCACTGGGGGTGGGGGGCAATCCCAGCCCTCTGGGGGTGCAGCCCCAGCCCTCGGGGGGGGCAATCCCAGCCCTCGGGGGTCCCTCTCCCCCCGCAGAGAGGCACGGGGGGCTCTGCCCGCGCACCCCCCAATGAACCCCCACCCAACCTGCCCCTCGAAGGGGAGGGGGGGGATTGTGGGGAAGGAGGGTTAAATAAAAAGCCGAGCCACGCCGCGCTGTTGCCCCCTCCCCACGCTGCGAGGCCCAGGCTCTGGGGAAATAACCCCGGCTGGCGGGGGGGATGCGGGGGCAGCGAGCGCAGCGCTCGGAGCCCAGGGCTGCTGCCTCGCCCGGCCCCTCCGCCGGGGGGACCCTGCCCGGCCGGGGGCTCCTCTCCCCAGCATCCCCCACACCACCCCCGGGCCCCATGAATATGTAAAGCGGGTTTATTGTGGGCGTGCGGG
>VWZD01006664.1:244239-468431 GCA_013396695.1 Sakesphorus luctuosus | reverse complement strand
CCCCGCGCCCTCCCCGCCGGCGCCGCGCATGCGCCACGCGCGCGCCGCTCCCCCCCTCCCCTCCCCGCCGCTCTCCACGGCCGGGGCGCGGAGCAGCGCGGCGCATGCGCAGCGCGGAGCGAGCAGCACCCCCCTCGCTCGCTCTCCCCATCCTCTCTCCGCGCATGCGCAGTGGGGCTGCCCCCTCAGGGCGCGGGGTGGTCCCTCCGCACCCCCCGCCCCGTCCCCACATCAAAGGGGCTCCCCGGGGGGGCTCAAACATGTAGGTGGGCAATAAGGGATTGAAATTAGTGCGGTTTGGGGAGCAGAATATGAAAATAAGTGTGAGGGAGGGAATGGGCGCGCTGAGGGAAAAAGGGGGTGGAAGGGATGGGAAGGGAGAGTTACGGGGGAAAAGTTGAGGGGAAAAGATGGGAATTTGGGGGTAAACTGAGGTGATCGGCAGGGGAAAGGAAGGGGAGAATTCGGGGGTGAGGGAAGGGAATGAACATTTTGAGGTAAACAGGTAATGGAAAGGAAGGGACAATTTTAGGGGTAAGACTCGAGGCAGAAAATGAATATTTTGAGGTAAACAGGTAATCAGTAGTAGAAAGGAAGGTGAAAATTCGGAGGTAAGGGAGGGAATGGACGTGTTGAGGTAAACTGAGGTAATCAGTACAAAGGGAGAAATTTTGGTGTAAAACTCAGGGGAGAATGAACATTTTGATGTAAACAGGTAATCAGTAGTGGAATGGAAGGGAGAATTTTAGGGGTAAAACTCGAGGGAGAGAATGAACATTTTGAGGTAAACAGGTAATCAGTGGTGGAAAGGAAGGGAGAATTTTAGGAGTAAAACTCGAGGGAGAGAATGAACATTTTGAGGTAAACATAATCAGTAGTGGAAAGGAAGGGAGAATTTTAGGGTAAAATTCAAGGGAGAGAATGAACATTTTGATGTAAACAGGTAATCAGTGGTGGAAAGGAAAGGAACGATTTGGGTTTAAAAGTCTGTGTAAAGAGAGGATGGATGTTTTGAGGTAAACTGAGGCAGTAGTGGAAAGGAAGAGAATTTTGGGGGTAAAACTTGGGAGTGAGAGAATGAATATATTGAGGTAAACTGAGGCAACCAGTAATGAAAAGGAAGGGAGAATTTTGGGCATAAAACTTGAGGGGAGGGAATGAACATTTTGAGATTAAAATGAGGTAATTAGTGGACAGGAAGGGAAAAATGTGAGGGTGAGAGGGAATGGATGTTTTGAGGTAAAATGGGGTAATCAGTGAACAGGAGGGGAAAAATTCAGGGTAAGGGGGAGAATGGATGAGCTAAACTGAGGTAATTGGTGGTGGACAGGTAGGGAAAATTTTGAGGGCAAAACTTGAGGTCATCTGCAAGGAAACAGGAATATTCTGAAGGAAAAAATCAGAGGTAATCTTGAGCAGAATGAACATTTTGGGGATGAGGTGAATGTAGTCATTGCGGGTTTATGGTTTTAAAATCTAGGTAATCTAGAGGGGACAAAATCTGTATATTGGGGGCAAAATCTGAGGTAATCTCTAGGAGAGACAATGAACACTTTGAGGTCAGCAGTGGACAGGTAGGGAAAATTCTGGGGGGTAAAACTTCAGATAATCTGTATGCTAGAGATGCCTGTCTGGGAACAGGCACTCCAAAGGGGCTGTGTCTGTGTGGAAATACCTGCCCAGACTGCACCCAGACCCTGGGCAGAACTAAGCCCCCATGAATAAAGAGGAATTGCTTCCAGGGAAATGGAATCCCAGAACTTGCAGTCCCCACAGAGCAGGGTGGGCGCCTGAGCCAGGGTCTGGTTTTCCTCCAGGAAAAAGCGATTGCACAGAAGCAATTCCCCTCTGTAACATCCCCTCATTCCAGGCAGCACAACGCTCCTGCAGTGCCTTTCTCAAATATTTTATCCTCTTCCCACATCAAATTTGACTGTCCTGGAAGGGGAATCGGGTTTCATGTCTCCCTCGTTAAAGGGGAGTAAATAAGAGACCAGAGGGACTAACAAATAAAATTAGCTTTAGACTCAAACCCTTCCAAATCAGGACAAGCAATCAGGCAAACAGAGTGGCAAAACTTTGCTAATTCTCGGCAGATTTGGCAGAGTAAAAATAAAACTTGCTTACATTCTTAATATTGCATAAATACGTGTTATCCCTGAGCTTTGAAATATGCATGCAGAAAAAGAAGAAAGGGAGAGTGATACAGAATGGCATTCATTAAGGACTTGGTCTTAACGTTTTTTAACAGTCATTAACTCCAGCGGGTCAGAGTCCAAGCCAGATTTTCTTCTGGGGCTTCTGTGGAGTAAGAGGAGCTGTCAGGGATCTGTTCTTGCAATGCTGTTGCTGAAGAAATTACGAGTCGTATCAGAGGCAGTCACTGGATTTTTTTCAGTGTTAGGGAAGAGCCAGAAAGGAAAGGCTGAAGGAGGGAGACAGCAGGGGTTTATCTCCAAGGGGTGAATCAGCAAGGTAATTTTGTCATTTTTATTTAAAAATAAGTTCCTCTGATAATGGGATTTTTTTTCTTGCCATACTGTAAAATAGCCTCCCCTTATTGCAGGAAACACTGAGAGAAATGGAGTGTGCTGTGAAAGAGCAGAAACCTTCCCCTCACACCAGTCCTCCTCATGCACATTCATTTGATGATACTCTACACCAGCAATTAAGCACTTTGTCTGGCGAAGATCTGTGTTTCACTCCCAGAAGTGAGCATGTAAACAAAGGCATATTGTCGTGCTCCTCTTCGCTTCAGCCATGATCCTTGCGGGCCAGTTAATCCAGTTTTATGGCCAGGTTACACCAGCACTGCAGCACGCAGTGGCTGCACCAGGACAGATAAAGGTGCAGAGAAAGGGCTGCCTAGATTAAGACTCTGCACAGCTCTAATCCTGCCTACACTGAATATTCTCTCCCGTATCTCCCCATCTCACCCAAAGACTCTTCTCAGTCCTGCGAGCCACTTCCCAGTAACCTCCTCCCCGACAGCAGCAGCTTCTCGCTGGGGCGAATTTGCTGCCATTACCACACCTGATTTAGCCTTTGCTCTCGCCCAGCTTCTGCACAGTTAGCTGGAACCCACGGCTGCCAAAGCAAAGATGTCTGAAAACAAGTAGTTGCTGCTGATTTGGGTTTTCTCTTTGTTTTGTTGTTTTGGTTTTGGTTTTCCTGGTACTTCACAGTTACCGATCCGCTCTGTGTTTTGTAATTGACCAGCCATAAAGAGAACTTAATTCAGTTCGGTCACTTAGGTGCTCTCCCTCTCTCTATAAAGATTACTGTGGCTCTAAGTCTGCATCCTCTCCTCTAGTTCTCTTTGAATGCATCTCTATCTGATGCCTTCCCCAAGGTGTCATACATCCCTGTGGCTATATATCCAGGAAAGCTGGCCAAATCATTAGTGATGAATAATTTATCAGATAAATTTTACCTCTCTTTCAATTGTGAGTGCCACATAGTGCCTGGCTGGTGTCTTACTCATGAGCAACTTGCTGGAAACACTTGAAATTCGAGATAATTGGACACAAGGATGATACAAAGCTTAGTCCTACGAGAAGCTGAGCACTTTGGATTCATTTCACAAAAAGAGGTGTAGGAAACTGAGTTGTTCAGCTGCAGTCAGTGAGACTGGGCTCACACTGGCAGTTAAGAACGTGCTTACATTTTCTGCTGAAACAGAGCCCAAAGCAGGACTCTGTGTTTCTGTTCTCTGACTGGACTTGTCAGCCTCATGGAATCGCCTCTTGCAGGGATTTTGCTTTAAAAAGATGTTCTGGCAGTGAAAAGCAATACAGTGTTCAAAATCGACACCACATGTAAAGGGAAGCAATAGTATATGGGGATCTTTTAAAGCTCTGTAGCATATCTGTGTCCATTGTTTTGATGTTGATTCGGATACCTCCTAATTCCCAGCCCTCCCTGGTCTGCTTGACTTGTGCCCATAACACCAAATTTGCTAAGATTGCTATATGACCTTCTGAATTTTCTATCTCCTGCTAGAATTAATTCAGTAGTGTTTCAGAGGCAATTTTTTTTAAGGTAGGGAGGCAGAGGACAAAAGAAACAGAAGGTGGGAAAGGCAGGGGGGAAAAGAAACACAAATTGCAGTATTTAAGCAAAAAGCACACCGGGAAGGAAATTATGCTTTTCCCTACACAGCTGTAGTGTAGGGGGAAATTAAGAGCAAACTTATCTGCTCTGCTCCAATTCCACCGTGCCACTCAAATGAGAGTTCCAGATGCTGCTTTTCTCACACAGTGTCCCCCTTCTCTCTGTGCTGTTCACATCAGATTTCTTTCCTCCAGGATGGCCTGTCTCTAGAACTGGGTTTGCCTTACCTTTCCTGTGTGTCCTCCAGATACTTAACAGAGGCTTCTGCCTCAAAACAGTCGTTCTTTGCCTCTTACATTTTCATGTGTACCTCCCCAAAAACCTCTCTATGCCTTTCACTTGGAGAGTGCACAGATTGTCTCACTGTTAATTGAACTTATCTGTATGATTTTTTTACCATTTCTCATGCATCAAACACAACCTGACAGAGCGACCGGAGTCTCCCTGTTAGTCTCACCTTTTGAGCATGCTGTTGATACGAGCAGCAAAGAACAGTCTGTGTCTCAAAACGCTCGCAATTTAGAGAGCCGGCAGGGAATGGACGAGGGAAAATCAGCACTGGTACCTTCTGATGGAGGAGGAGAAGTGAAGAAAAGCAGTACAAGGACCATGCGTAGTCCCCCTCCAGTGTCACAGCAGACAATAGCAGGACCCAGACCTGCACCCAGGTGCTCTGTGGCTGTGCATTTCAGTACTTTTAACTAACCACAAAGCTGTTTTTCCTTTCTTTCCTGCGTTGTTCCCTGCCCTCCTCCTGTTCTGACAGTCCACCCTTGGGCCTGAGGCTTGGGACCCACCAGTACCGTCTCTTTCTGGTGTTATGCTCTTCCCCCTCTTCAGATCTCCTTCCTACACACCTTATGTGTGCTGAGCACGAACAGCACAAGAGAAATGGAGCCTGTCCATTGCATATATTGGCTGGGCTTTTTTCCCTGCACACTCCTCTGCCTGCCTTTGACCAGATTGCTTTCTAGCTCTGGTTCTGCCCCTATTCTGTTGTCTCTGGATTGGAGAAAGGATGACCCTGAATCTCTTATTTCTGAGAGTTGTCGCCAAACCTCTGGAGCTCACAGATTATAAAATTGTAGCAGGAGAGTTGTACCATCTCATAATACTCTGCCCCTCCCAGGTAGAGCTAACTGCTTTTTTGGAGATAAGAAATGGAGTATGGACGAAAAGAAGCATGTTTTTCATTTTCATATTTAAAAAAAAACCACCTTAATTCAGAACCTTCACACATCCTCAGGAAAGGGAGAGGTAATTACTAAGAGGACACTTATCTTTTCAGGTAGGTTTTTCAATCTATTTCTCACTCTCTGGTTCTTTGGCTGCACTTACTTTAGCTCTATCTCATTTTTTTGTATGCATTTCAATGGTTGTCATCAATGCAGCTTCTGAACCTTCCAATTTTAACCAGTTACACCTTACAAATCACCAGCTTAGAAGATTCAAGAAATTATTACTGTGCTTTTTTAGCAATGATAAACGAAGGCAGAGAAATTAAGTAACTTGTCTTCAGTTGCATGTGTGGCTGGGCAGCCCAAGAAGAGGAGCCCCCCTTTCTATGTGTTGTGCCTTGTTTGAAGGACCCTGTTCAGTTTGTCATTGTTCCTCTCCTGGAGATCCACAAGGCTGTCTTGATCTTTACCTGTCTCTTCTCCCAGAGGGACAACAATGGGGTCCTACAACTTGACTGCCCAGAGAGAGGGTGGATTCCCCATCCCTGGAGGTTTTTAAGGTGAGATTGGCCATAGCACTGAGTGCCATGATCTGGTAAAGGGACTGGAGTTGGCCCAAGGGTTGGACTTGATGATCTCGGAGGTCTTCTCCAACCCAATCCATTCTATCGTTCTATGACTCCGATCTCTTGGGGAGTGGGATTTGCAATTGCCTGATTCAACCTACCCCTCAAAACTGTCACAGATCTGCTTTCACTGAGTTTCTCTGCCTCCCCTTGCTGCTGGGCTACCCTTAAAAATAGATCATATTTTCTGTTGAGATGCTTATTAACTAAGACTTGGTAAAAGCTCATACACTACAGCAAGAGTGCCAGCAGTCTGTCAAACTCCAGGCAGAAGGGCAAATCCTGTGTTGTACCTGTATGAAAAAGGGGGCTGCACTTCTCTTTGCCACCAGCCTGCAGAAAGCTTTCTGCTGTAGACCTTGGGAATGCCTTGGTGCTGCTTACACGAGGAACCAAATTGTTTCTGACCTCAGTGAAGAGGGGGCCAAGAGGGACACATCTGACGCCTTTTAGCAACCGCAAGGTTTTCTGTAGAATAGACATAGCCTGTGAAACAAACACACAGCTGGAGTTAGGGTGCTTTTGAAAACATTGTCTTTATTCTCTACCTCCCTTTCTTCCAGGACAGCTCTTTACTTATTCCTTCTTCAGAAAGGGACTTTTCTGTCACACAGCCTAGCCTGGCTGGAGATTAGGGATTCTCTCTGCCCCTTCATCCTTGAATATTTCCTTTTAATTTCACAGTTTAAATTTCAATTGTGTAATTACATTCTGCCTACCCCAAATTCCTCTGTAATTTCAATTGGACACGGTGTCCTTCACTCTCTAGGCAGAACTCTTGCAGTGCTGTGGGGCACTGTTAATAGGCTGCCACGCTCCACTCTAGTCCCATTTCATGTAAATGGGGAAAGAGAATGGACCTGGATCCCTTTGAACTAAAACTGCTGCTCCATATAGGCGACACAGGGGTTGCTACAGAGTGACAAGGCAGTCTTACCCCATGGCAATACACTGGGCAGTTTTTACAATGCCTCAGTCTGAGGAGATTTTTGGAGTAAAAGTCTAAATCTGTCTGGAAGTATTTCTCCCCCACACCACCATACCCTTTGATCGCAAATAAAGCTGTACAGGGACCCCCAAACCACTACTTCACTGAATTTATGTGGCCTGAGAGTACCTGCTCGCACCGTTTAACATGGCAGAAGTGCCAGAGTGATTTAATTTAGGTGCAGGGAGTTGTGTAGCAATGAGAGGGCACGCAGCACAGATGCCTAGTTCAGTAAAATGCTTTACAAGAACTGGCAAGTCCCATGTATTTTATGACCCAACCCTAACACTTCCTGCAGATTTTGTTGTGCCAACATTTCCCCCCAATCCTTACGCTGGTGGCCATCACCTGAGTCCCACATCCCAGCTTGTTTTATCACAACATTCCCTTTTTGTGTGTTGGTGTCTACGCTACATCAATGTGACAACATTTCCTGCCTCCTCTTGCTTTCTGCTTCCTTCCTTATTGTGGCACAGGTGCTTACTTGGTCAATGTGCCTGTGTGCAGCCCTTCAGGTATCACAGACATTCATCTTTTGTATTTCCACCACCTTCTGCTGGGATCTTCTGTGGAAACACAGGATGGAGAAGGGGATGGACCATGTATTGGTGGGAGAATGCTCCTCCCAAATTGGCCTTGTCTGGTAGAACAAATTTCCTGTATTCCTTCAAGTTCTATGGCGGGCTCATGGAATGGAGTTGTTCACCTGGTTCTACACAGCTCAGCAAAAGGAATTGGTTTACTGTAGAAACTGGAATTATTTGATGTTTGATCATCCTCAGCCACAAGCCATGTACTTTTCAGCATGTGCACACCGTTGTCAGAGGAACACAGGGCTGATCCCATAAGGCAACAGAGTCCTCTACCAAAGTTTATTTCCCTTCACTGCAAGAGTACCCTGGGTAGTCCTCCTACCACGCAGTGATAAATCTTAAACTGAAATAAGCATCCAGCTCCTTGCTGGCAGTGCTGTATCTACACAGAACCTCAGTTACTTTGAATTCTGATGGATCTTATGCTTTATATATTCCAGACGTTTGGTCCTGCTCCCTGGGGATGTCTTTATGCCTGCTCCTGTGTTGGCAGACCCGAGGCTGCTGTTTGCGTCTCTAACAGCAGATAGATCAGGTGAGATCAAGGAGACCATATTTCCATGTTTCCTTGGTTAGCTTACACTGTTAAAAGTGAGTTGTTGTTAGGAGGAAACAGAGCATGTAATAACTTGAGTTGGGTTTTATTTGGCTTTGAGTCATAAATCTTAAAGGAAAGGAAAGAGCCATCATGTTCATCCCCAAGTTTGTCATACAATCAGCAAGGGGCAAGGCAGTAGTGTGGGCAAGAAAATGAAACATGTGAAGGTACAAGTGCCAGCGGGGGGAAGTCACTGTTGCTTATTGTCAGTTTTGGTGTGACACAGAAAGTTCAGCTAATCCTCTTAGTTACAGAGACACACGGGTGGGGGGAGATTGTTATCTCAAGCAATTTGATGGCTCTACTTCTTTTTTCCTTCGAGTTTCTTTTCGCCTAATTGAGCAGCATTTCTTCCTGGGACTGGTTTGCAATAATCCTGGGGCCTCATCTGGGAAAACACTGAAAAATACAGAAAGGAGAATCAGCCCGAGTGAGGCAGCTTCTATCACCGTCAATTTCTGTCTTCAGAAAGGTATCAGGTTTAGCTCCAAGTCCTGAGCATTAAAAACAAGGTAAAGATTCAAAGCCATACAGAACAGTCTGTTGATCAAGGTAGGTCGTCGCTCAGAAATGGTCTCTCGTCCCTGAGCTAGAACGGGTAATTAACAGCCGTTCAGAAAACGAGGACCTTGGCGGTCTGAGGGTGGAGCAGGGGGTGAGAATTCCACTGGAGTGCATCAGGAATGTGTTGATTCCATTTTCATTGCCAAAGGGATGTATCTGCGGTAAATCTAATCAAGAGTCAAAAGGTGAACAAGAACAATAATAACTGGGGAGGTTTGTTTTTATTTATCCAGGAGATAAGGATTCAACTACAGGAATAGAATGAGAAAAAGGCTCCTGTTTCTGAGCAGACAATTATTCCACCCACACTTACTCATCATCACGGTTTTAATATTCTATTACTAGGGCTATTTAACAGATTCTCAGCCTCAAGGCTGGTAATGTTTGTGCAATACTCTGCCAGTTGCCACAGGTGTCTTTTTACAAAATACCTGAATAATTAACATGGGTTAGTCCTGAAGATGGCAGCAGCCAGGAGCCATTCTTCAGTGGGCTCCCAGCATTCTTCTGGTGCTGAGCAGGGTTGGTATTACCAGTAGGAGGACACATTTGAAAACCCTATTTCCATATGCAGACAGAGCCTTAGTCCCTGGAGGCACAGACTGTTTCCAGGGAAGTGAAGGCTCTGGTTCCCAAGCCCTAGTGATTTCCCTGGAGAAGTTTAAGATGTCCCTGTCCAGCTGCCTGCATTGCTGAGGTGCTGGAGGTGGCCATCCCAAAGAAGAGGTGGCCCAAAGAGTGCTGTGGCCAGTGCAAGCTGTTTCAGCCCATAGCCTGATGCACCAATGTAAATCTGATTTCAGCTGATACCAGTTCACAGTGATGTCCTGGACTGAGAACTGCAGACATGAGTGATTTAATTCAAGATCATATCAATGTATTTTGCTGTGGTGGCTAAAGAATTTATTACCTCTGGCTGTGGAGATGGGTTACCTTTTCAGTTAGGACAGCTAAATCTAGCAGGGACTGTCAGAGCCATCAGATGAGAGAGAAAGGGCCAGAGTGGACATCAATCACAAAGCAGTTGTAAAATAAGTAGTATAGTGCTTTTAAGAGAAAAGATGTTCTGCTGACGTCCTGCTAGTACAGAGCAAGGAAATGAGGAGTTTGGTGTATACGTCTTATCTAGACATCCTTTTTGACTTTGCTTAAGTTCTTCAGTGTCTCTCCAGTGCTGGCTGATATGGGCCTTTGGAGCACCTCTGGGCTAACAGGTCTGGAGGCCGTGCCTGGATCTGGCCTGTGACACAACCATGGTGCCTGTCGCTGGTCTGCAAACAAAGGAAACCCCAGGGTGGATCAAACAAGACTCACAGTGTGTTCCACCAGGTTTTTGACTCAGGTACTTGGAGAATGAGGGGCCCAGCATGTGCTATGCCTTCAGGTCACTTTGGCATTTGTCTACTGCACATCATGGATAATAACTGCATTTCCTTCTTTCACATCCATATTGTGAGAATAAATACATTAAAAAGTGTAATTACCAGATGATGCAGAGGTGAGGGCATCTTTGGTGTATTTCTTCTAGTTCTTTTGTTTCTTTAAATACATTGGTAAAATTTGATCAAAACTAGTATGTGCTTTTCTAAACTGAACTAATTTATGGTCAGACTGTGTGTGGGAGTAGGGGCAGGAGGAAAGGAACTTGTATTTGTGACCAGCACAAAGCCACTGGACCACAAGAAACACAGGGAATGCACTGTGATGACTTCTCTGTGAGTCTGCAGTGCTTCAAAGAGCATAAGAAAGAGTAAGGACAGGGCAAGAATTGCAAGATTCACGGACCTGTGTGTTCCCTATGCAGGTCTGCACAGCGAGCTGGTTACATGCAGGACTGTACCATGCTCTTTAACCCTCTCAGTGAGCATTTCAGTTTGTAACACTGAAAATATATGGCAAAGTCATATGTTTTTTAGCAGTAGATAATGCTTCCTGAATCCACTTCTGTAGTATTAGACTGCAGCTCTGACAGTGAGACAGCACTCACAGTAGCAGAGACTGCAAAGAAATTAGAAATTTATAAAATGCATACATAATGAGTTTTAAAAATGTGTTTAATAAATATTCTTGTAGTTATATTTCATATAGATGAGTGTAAGATTTCTGTTAATCTGAAAATTAATGTCTAAAACCACTGGAAGAAAAAGACAGAATTGCATCTGAATATCATGAATGAAAAAACATTTACCACTGTGAATAGGACCATCGTATTTCCCAATAGCAGATCCCCGTCCTCCCCTAATTCCCCCCTCCCTTTCCCCTCCTTCCTCAAACACATACGCATACACTATGGGAGGAATGACAGCTGTTCTTCATGGAATGACAGCCCAGGGATATTGCATCCTCCCTTAAAAAAAACCAGGCAAGGTACAGAATAAGGTCAGTGAAAGGAGACAAAGGGGTCTCCCAGAGATGGCAAAGGGTAATTTATTGACAGATGAGATAGACGTTACTACAGAAAAATATTAAATGGATTCTTTTCCCCTGTCTTTGGAAGGGAAGAAACGTGGGAAGGGTTAGGAAGGACAGATGCCAGAAATAGAGACAAATTTCCCAGGAGAGGAAGAAGAAATCCTGAAGGAAATTAGGATCACAACACACTAAAAAAGAAAAAAAAATCAGAGCATTTAAAAAGCTATGAAATTCTGTCCTAGAATCCTGTATGGGAACAACAAAAAAGGGCAGCAGAGAAGGAACCCCACCACTGTTGGCGGCCTCACTTCAAAGGTGCTCCGTGAGAGAAGGAAGTGCTGGTAAAACACAGTGCCTGATTAAAAGCCAGCGTTTGAAAAGGGCTGTCGGGAAATTACAGAGCTGTGCATGCCCCGACGTCAGCAGCGAGGAAGACTCTGGGAGCACTAATCAAAGGGAGGCTGAGGGAGCATATGGAGCATGGAGATTTTATTAAGGGCAGGAGTGAGACAGGGTTCACATAATGGGAGCAGCCAGGATCAGGAGATGGGAGGAAAGGAAAGGCCAGGTCTTCTGGTGCAATAAACTGGCATAGTGCAGTCAACTTTGACAGTATGTCAGTTTTCGCTGCAAGCAAAGAACCTGAGTGAGAGGCTTAAATAGTAGATGTTACGAATGTGGTTTCTCTGGCCTAAGAACTTTCTGCAAAATAATTGCACAGAGGAGGGCAGGAAAAGCCAGTGTAGCAGTGCACTCTGGTTGGGGTTCTGTAACTTCCCTGTTGCCCCCAGCCAGCCAAGTACATGTTCCTAGAGCTTGTAACATTAGACAGGTTCATGATTTTCACCTGTCAGGACCAGGCTGACTACAGAGGAGTCACCAAGGAAAATTTCCACAAAGATAAAGGCAGCAGAACAAAAGAAATTTGAAGGAGAACAGATTTAATTTACATTCACAAGCAGGAACAGATTTAAGCCAAACAGTATTTTATTCTGCTTTTTCGTGCAAGGAACATGGTTTTCACAGTGTGTAACTCAGTCCATATGGTAGAATAAGGGAAGAGTCTTAGTGTGTCCATTGTAATGTGCCACATGCAATATCTTTCTAACTCTGTCACTGCCTGCATAAATCTTGGCAAGACCTTTTCCTCAGAGCAGGTTCATCTGCCCATTAGCTAATCTCACCCCAAATCACACCAGCCCTCCCATTCCAGCAAGCACACTGCTCTTACAAGATGGTCTCCTACCATGGGCAAGT
The DNA here is from genome assembly GCA_013396695.1 of Sakesphorus luctuosus. Classification (NCBI taxonomy): domain Eukaryota; kingdom Metazoa; phylum Chordata; class Aves; order Passeriformes; family Thamnophilidae; genus Sakesphorus; species Sakesphorus luctuosus. Next base: position 456,102 of record VWZD01006664.1, on the reverse strand, counting down.
GCAAGTCCAGCAGAAGCACAGGGCATTGCATCACCCTGTGTTGTCAGCTGCCTGCTCTCCAAACTGAGGGTCAGCTTAAAAAATGACAGAATTAATACCAAACACAGATTTCCAGTGATCCAGACGGGGAGCATGCATCCCATCTCTGTAACTGCCATGCTCACGGCTGAAGGGAATAATAGCCAGGCTACACTGGATTTGAAGCTTTGATACTCCAGAGGCATTTGCAATCTTTTGAGCCTTGGCAGAGTGAGTAGGACAAAGCAAAAGTAAAAGCTGTCGTTTTGCTGGGTTTTGCTGTTAAATGCTAGGGAAGTGTTAAATGCTAAAGCAGGCTTGTGCTTCCAGTGGGTGATTTAGCCCAGCTCTCCGCTGGCTACGAGGCTGCCGCATGCTCGAGTGCAATCTGCCACACAGAGCCAGAACCAATCTGATTGTTTCTGAATCATTTCTCAAACAGAAAAACATAAGTAAAGCTGCCAGTTTTGCCAGGAATGTATGACCCATCCATGTGATGGCCTTTATTTATATTTGAAGCCACCTGTACCATCAGCGTGACCAGATCCATAGGATGACTGAAGCACTATGAAATCCACTGCAGCATATTTTAGGGACAGTCTGCAATTACACTGGATCTTAATGGATAAATGTGTGAAACTGCAAGGAAGAACTTCTCCCCAGCTTGTGCTCACAGACCTGAAGTTACCTTCAGTTTCACGCCAACCTTATTCACAGACAACACAGAGCCCATAAGCAGCAGGTGACAAAAACAGAGTGGCCTTTTCCAACTCGGTAGCTCAGCGTTCAGGCCATCTCAGAAGACAATGCTTTAACTCACTGGGAGAACCTGACTGTAGGTCCAGGGAACTGTCAGGCTCTTTCCCTGTGCTGTTGATTATTCTGTTAAAAGTCCCAAGTGAACTATTTCTTTTTGAACTGGTTATTTAAGCATTCTTTGGGCCAGAGAGGCATGGCACACCTTGGCAGGTCAGCAGCCAGAAGCCGTGACTGGGGAGGGGAAGAGCCTGCACTGATGAACACTTAAACTCTTTCAAGTCACACATTCTCTGAAAAAAGGCCTGAAACATATGTCTGCCCCTCAGAGTCAAATGCCTTAATCACCAGTTTAGAGAGTCGTGCTTGTGCTCTCTGGAGGCCAGTGAGTGTTTAATTGTGCCACGGAGAGCTGAGTGATTGCTCGTGGAGAACAACTTTGTTAGCAAGATGAATTTAGCCCTATCTTTTGAAATTTTCTGCAGACTTCTGCTGCTGCAATATCCATGTATGATGCTGGGCTCAGTTTCTGGGTCTCTAACACACTGACAGATGCAATCTCTTTCTCCCAGCCTGGGCCTGTTTCATTCATGTCTTTTAGGGTGAGAACATCTAGAGTTGTGCTGCCAGCAGTGCACACTGCAGTGGGGTCCTCGTGCTGGGTAAGGCCTCTGGATATTAATGGAGTGACAGTAAACAACTGTATCCTTAGCTATCACTGAGCCCAAATGGATGCTGAGAAATAATAGGTCATAAAGGGGAGATACTTGAAAGTGTCCAGTGAACATGGATATAAGATGAAAAAGACTCTCACCACAAAGGGCAGGCAAAGCACAGCATCTCCCTGCATCAAGGCTGGAAAGGGTCCTCCGGCAGAGCTCTGCGACAGGCAGAGGTGGCCATGCTGCTTGTGAAAAGCTTTGTGGTCTTATAAAGGTAAGCTACACCTCCAGTTTAAAATGCCAGATCTCTGTGTGGCATGGAAAGTGTAACAATTCTTGGGGAAAAGGGAAAAAATGAGCTGAAGGCAAATTTCTGTTTTGTTTCCTCATGTATAAAGTGGAGGTTATGTTCCCTATTAGCCTCAGCAAATAACATTGAAATTCTCTGGCATCTTCAGATAGAACATGCCTATTTTTGAAATTCAACATTTGTACTTTTTCCTTAATTGGACAAATTTCTTTTAAAACATGAAACTGACTTGTCAGAAAGATTTCTGATGGTCTCTGCCTTTTTCTTAGTGCTTTTGCAGTGAATAGCTATGATTTTTTTTTGCAAAATACAGACTATTTCACTGAAAATTTCGAGGAGAAAAATCATTTCTACTTAGCAGTAGCATTAAAGCCCTTGAATTGGGCCACATTCTGCTGCCAGTGCAGTTTTGGGGACACTTGGAAAATATTTTGAGCAGCAGGGAAGAACAGAGATTACCACTCAATGGTGTGAATATTGTGGGTTATTTTCCCTTTGACTGTTTATGGCCTATTTACAGTATAATCACACCAAATCAGGTTATAACATGGCTTTCTTTTTTTTCTTTTAGTGAAAATGGAATTCAGCAACATTTTTTTATTTACTGTAGCTCCCCCTAAGAGCTGAGGAATTTTCAGGCACTAAGCAAGTATGATCTCTTCTCCAAGGCATTCATAACTGATGGAGAGACAAGGAGAAAGGTGACTTGGAAAAATAATAGGCAAGTTATTTACATTTTCTATAAACTTGCAATAGCTGTATTATTGTAAACATGGCAAAAAATGGAATTATAAAGTGGACTTAACTGTGGACAGAAGAGAGATTTGCCACAGAGATGAGGTATTATTTCAGTGTGTAACCATCACCAGACCAAGCTGTGGACACATGTACAGGGTCAGTTCAGTGAAAAAATATTCTTTTCACCCCATACGTAGCAGGCAGTGGCACTGTGTAATTGGATTAGAGGAAAACAATTGTCATAGAACCACAGAATTGTTTGGGCTGTAAAGGACCATAAAAACCATCTCGTTCCACCCCCCTGCCACAGGCAGGGACCTTCCACCAGACTAGTTTGCTCAGAGCCCCATCCAGCCTGGCCTTGGACACTTCCGGGGATGGGGAATCCACAGCTTCCATGGGCAATCTGTTCCAGTGCCTCACCACCCTCACAGTAAAAATTTCTTCCTAATACATAATGTGAATCTACCCTCTTTCATTTTAAAATGGTTACCCCAATTTCTATCACTTCATTCCATGATAAATAATAACTTATTATTATCATAATTATTTTTATTCGTTTGTTTGAGACTCTTGCCTTTCTGTGACTGTCAATTCCTGCTTAAGTTCTGGCTATCCCAGCTCATGCCAAGGCCTGATGTGTGCTGGGAGCAGGGTCATTGGGTCAAAGCCAGAGCATCAGGTAGGCAGGACAGGTGGCCAGGAAGAGCTGAAGAGCCTTTATGCAGCCATGGTCACCTGCAAAGTGCTCTCTCCTGCAGCTGCCAGCTTCCAGCTTTTGTCTGGTGTTTCCTGTGAAAGTGAGATACCCATTTTGTTGGTGTCAGAAGTGGGATCTCTCCTAGATGTGCTGGCAAGCACAAGGTGCTTTGCCATGCCTGCTGAAGCACTTGGTTTGCTGTCTCTGTGTGTCTGTACATGCCATGAAAAACTAGACACTGAGTGGCAACAAATGGGAGAAGAATTTGAGAAAAATCCCAAGTGGGATTTGTCCTACATCCACAGCCACTGCAGGGATGCTCATCATATTTGGCAGAAGTTTGCCAGATGGGAGCATGCTTGTAAGTTCAAGAAGGGTGGAGGGAGAGGTGCTATGTGCTGGCTCATGGGCAGTTGTCATAGGGCAGCAGCCAATGTGATTGATGAGTTGAAAGGGAAAAATGTACAACTGAAAAAGGAAAGCAAGAAAAGGAAAATGGAAAGAATAGTTGTGAGTGTAAGCAGTTAGAAATGCAAACTAGACCATTGGAGACAAACTTCAGCCCCAGACAGTTGCTGAAGCTGAGGAGCACAGGAGGAGGTCGTTGGAAGCTGTTGCATAGACACAGTTAAAGACTATCATAGAATCATAGAATGGATTGAGTTGGAAAAGACCTCCGAGATCATCAAGTCCAACCCTTGGGCCAACTCCACTCCCTTTACCAGATCATGGCACTCAGTGCCACGACCAAGCTCACTTTAAAAACCTCCAGGGATGGGGAATCCACCCCCTCTCTGGGCAGCCCATTCCAATGCCTGAGCACTCTCTCTGCAAAGAAGTTTTTTCTGCTCTCCAACTTCAATTTCCCCTGGCAGAGCTTGAGCCCGTGCCCCCTTGTCCTATTGCTGAGTGCCTGGGAGAAGAGACCAACCCCCACCTGGCCAGAACTTCCCTTCAGGTAGTTCCAGACAGTGCTGAGGTCACCTCTGTTGTGCCTTGTGTGATGCTGATTGGGATGGGGATACCTGGACACAAGCAGACCTGGATCTCCTCCCCCCAAAGAAGATGATGATGATGATTCCCTGACCCCGGCTCTCTAACCAAAACTGAACAACACAGCACACCCACAGGGGCACAAAGCTCACCTCCCTCCACAAGAACTGCTGGAGGGTTTACTGCCCTCAGGTTAAGAGGTCTGGGGGAGAGATACTGAGCTAAATTAAGGAGAACACCTGTGAATGGACTACCATGGATCTGGATAGTCAGAGCCAATGAGCTTCACCTTGCCTCAAGAATACTGTTGGATACCACAGGGCCAAATATTACCAGTCCCTTATGGACTTGCACTTTGTGCACTGACCATGGCAGGGAAAGTGTATGTCCTGGGGCCCTGGCAGCCTGCAGAGTGCCCTGCTGAAACCTGTGATTTCAGCTGAATTAGAAGGACCAGCTCACCGTGCCCCAGGGGCTCGACAACCCCTTCCAGCAGAACTGCATCCCTGGGACGTGATTTGGGAGCCTGTACACTTCTGACCTGTAATAATGGGAGCTGAGGTGGTGTGGAAATCTTTAGCATTAGCCTTTAAGACAGGCTTAAATGATACTAGTTTCCCAGAAGTCCTTCAGTGTAGACTAGCAGATTTACCACTATAATCCCAGAGGATAAAAACCAAGGGAGAACCTCAGCTAAAGTAAATAAGAAGAGCCAGCCTGTCTCCATGCAAAAGACAAAAGCAAAAATGGTAAATTGAGGAACACCATCAGTTACTACTGAGTGTAAAAGGTGATGGAAAATGTGTTTAGAGAAAGAGCTGTCTCTGAGCTGCCAACTTCCCTTTTGTGGCAGCTGGACAGGTTTTCCTCATTTACTTCTCATGAGAACCCTCTGGGACCTGTGTTTGGAGACGGGGTGACACCGTGTGATTCAAAAGGATAATAACGAGAGAGTCAGAGCACACAAGGGCTGTGAGCTCAGGGATATACCCAAACCTATCTGCACTAAACCTTGACTGTGGATACTCAGGAAACCAGAGTGGGTGCTACTCTCACTGCCGAGGATCCTGGTCACAGTTAATGATCTGCTCCTCCTTTAGAACATTCCTCATTGACACGGGAGCCCGGATATCGATGGACACTTACAAAGCACAGCCTCCGCTTAGCAAGCACTTAGTCTCTATTGCAGGCGTTCATGGGAAACCCACTAACCACCCACTGGTCAGGGATAAACTAATTCTGCCTAAGGGACAGACAGTCCACCTGACCTTACTTTTAGGTGCCCTTAAATATATTGGATAGTGATGTATTGAAGGGTCAGTTGTAGGGAAAATGGGAAATAGGGACATCCCCCCTTCTGCCCCAGAGTTTGCCTCCTACAAATGCCTCTCTGGCTGCTAATCTGTTGCAAACAGCTGCTCCTTTACCCCATAGCAAATAGTTAATATTCCACAATACACATTACCTTCTGGTGCTATTTGTCCTGTTACTGAATTGACAAAGGAGCTGGAAGAAAAGCGAATCATTGTCACGTCTCATTTCCCCTACAATTCTCCTTTATGGCCAGTAAAAAAATCTAATGGCAAGTGGCAACTAACAGGAGATTAGAGAGCCTTGAACGCTGCCACTGAGCTGCTCATTGCAGCTGCCCTCAGTGTAAATGATACAGTCATTTTTCTTAATGAACAATCTCCTCTGCTCAACCAACACCACCAGGATGCTTTGAACACCTCAGTGTGGTATCCAGATCAGGTGAGATTTCAACACCAGGCACTTGGAAAACTCTGGGTCACTTTGCCACACTTTTGAGGGAAAGGAATATGGGAAACTGTGGATGCTGTGGGAGTGAGATTAATCATTATTGAGGCTTGGCTATGATCCAACACCTAGCTCTTCTTTCCCTCTCCCTAGGAATTGTTGAACTCCTGGACAAATAAATAAAAGCTGTCATTCAACCTGCATATTACTGGAAAGGATCCATCTACAAAGTACACTAAGAATTCCCTGGAATTTCATTAATCCTTTCTGTGGTAAAGTCACCAGAGATAATGTTGACGATGTCTAAAAAGTCAAGAGCCTTCATGTGTCAGACAATTCTAAGCCTCACCTTGGGGCTTCTGGCATTGTGTGACACAAATACTGATGCCCTGTGCAATGGCCAAACAAACCCACAACAGTTGTAGCCTCCAACAAACCCTTTTGGATACACTCTTTGCTTGACTCAGGGGTATGAGCAGCCATCTCTGTAAGATACAGACAAGGACCTAGGCAGGAATATCTGACTTTGGGTTTCTGACTCCTTTTGAGACAGTAGAAAAACAGACTGATTTTCATCAGTGTTCCATGTCCAGCAGCCCCAAATTATGCCAATACCTTTTCAGAAATGGGCAGTAAATTTCAGTGAAAGAAAAAACTCCCTCAGAATAGAATAGAATAGTTTTCTCAGGACTTCTCTTCTACAGCTTTAAATATATATATATATATATATAAGGGGAAATGTTGATGAACAGTAGTTTCAACCAAGAGTTGACTTTCCTAGTGTGCTCCAGGCTGAAATCTCTCAAAAGCAAAAATGCTCACTTGCAAGTAGCAATTAGTTTCCCCAGCATTCACTCTTTTTTCCATCTTCCTGATGGATATTTCATCTGAGTTTATGCTCTCCTCCCTCACCTTATCTTCAGCCTCTCTGCCTCTCTTTCCAATAAGGCTGTGATCTGTCACAGACTCTCAATGGACAAGACCTCTACATCCCATCACTGTCACAGGCAGTTACATGAGACAGGCCGGGATGAAAAGCGGTTTGGAAGGGAGAGGAGCCGTCATGCTTCGGGGCATAGACTTGAACTCTAACCAAGGCAGAGAGATGAAGGAGGGCTTTGGGCCAGAAGGGGAGAAAATTTTACTCAGGGCAGGTTATTCCATAATTACCCACTTAAACTTTCTTTATACCTTCTGAGATGCATCTGGTTCTGGCCAACATCAGAGACAGAAGGGGTGGATCACTGGTCTGATCCAGGAGGGGAATGAGTTTCTTCATTCTTTTTGCCAGTGTGCTGAGTTTATAACATTTTCTGAAACCACAATGAAATCCCTTTCCAAGCATGACCCTTGCTCTGCCAGTGATAGCCAAAACTCCTTCCCCTAGCCCCGTCCTTCACACTTCCACAAGCAATACAGAGAAGCCAGTACAAAGCCAGGTCAAGATGATAAGAACAAAGCCTTGAAGGCTGCTTTTAGATATGAGCTTTACTTCGACAGAGGAGGAAATTTTCAAAGAGGTGAACTCTTTCTGTCTCTCTCTCAGGCAGGAGTCTCCTGGGAGAAGAAGAAAACAGCTTTCATTTTAGCGAGTCATGATATTTATGGCCCTTTTATGGGTTTTGTTTGAAAATATAAAAGTAGATGGACTTAAATCTGTTTCAAAAGAAAGGAGATGGGAAGGGGAGAGACAGAGCATATGAAGGGCACGTGGGTCTGAATCATCTGCCCATGTTCAAAAGAAAATCAAACACCTTCTTTGTTTTAATATGGACCTCTTCTGCTGGTCATGAGGATAATGTCTGACCTTTTCTCACACAGACCCTTTTATCCCTAATGATGTACAAATTTTTTATGTACACCACCACCAAGAACACTCACCTTGGGATGAAACATGACAACTATTAAATTATGCAACTGCAGCACCATGCAACAGTTCAGGTGTGATTGCTCCCAGGAAGCAAACTTTCAGATCACGTCTCCTGCAGAACTGAAAGCTTTATACTGTATTCCTGAGGGGCAACTGTCAGCTTCTGCTTGCTCATACAGCAGTCTCATGTGGGCTTTTATCCGTCCTATTTGTGGTGTCTGTTCAGCAACTGAGGTTGCACCCTTTTGAGGGCCTCCTGTTTTTCATATGTGGAATCTCCTCTGACCCTTTGCCTCTAGGCAGTACTTTTGATCCAATTCACAGACTAAGGAGCACATGCCCTGCAAAATTATTGAGGGAGGGAAGTTTAAGTTGAAGAACTGGGGTTTGCATTTAGTTTTGAATGCAGTTAGGCCTGTGGTCATTTTATGCGCTTTGGGAATGAACTTTCATGGGTTATGACAGCTACTGGGATATTTCTGTGAGCAAAATGTACAAAGCTCCCCATTAATTGGCAGTTTCATAAAAGCTGTTGTGGGTTCATAAAGGACTCCTCTCAAGCAAGGAGGGAGAAATGTTCTGCCAGACTAATGGATGGCTTTTGACTGGTTCCAAGTTCAGTATGGAGTCATTGCAAAGAGCAAACTGCTGGGATGGTCCATGAAGACAGCACAGTCACACAATGGCTCGTGCCAGCTGGTGTGTACTGTGTCCTTCTTTAATAAGGTGCCCTGCAATAATCAAATGGGGAGATCACAATTAGGCAAATGCCTAAAATTAGGCATGTTGGTGGCAGGATGTGACCTGGAGTGTACAGCTTTGTAAAAAGTTCTTCCCACCATGGCTATTTTCATATATCACTGAGAAATCCAAAAATACTCTTAAGACATTAAGCTGCAGGTTGATGCTGCTGGTAGTTGGGTGATGCTATAAAAATGACCAGTTCCTTTAAATGTTTCTGTCTTCTAATTAGTATTGTTTATGTCTCAGTTCAGTTTTATACCCACACAAATGCCCTTCTGACTGGAGTCATCCCTCCTTTCATGGTTACTTGTGCAGAGTCCTTGGTAAGTTTGAATCAGTTTTAAGATTTATTGATCTGGCCTTGTCCGTTCTGTGGTGTGTTCTTTGATTTAATTTAATGACCATAAAGCATTCAGGCATGTTGGCATGAAGGGTGGAAAAAATAAGAGATTGATTGATTGATTGATTGATTGAATGATTGATTATGTAGAGATATTGCTCTCTTCACAGTTAACAGTGAAGATAGTTTTCCATTACACTAATTTGTGTCTTCCAGGGCATACATGTCTTAGCTAGAAGTAAACCAGTCTGCCTGTAGGTACGAAGCAGATATGGAAGCTCTTGTGTAAGGATTAAATTCGTCTGTTTTAAAGATACATGCAAATAAAAATGAAATGCAATCCAGAGGGGAAGGTTCAAAGCACAGACAGGATGTCCCTTTTCCTGCTCTCTACAACAGTTTTCACATCGCTGCACCTGGGTAGTCCTGGGAAGAACTGAATTCATATTGTTGCCTGCTTTTATAAGTCACAAGCAATGTTTTTCCTTTATGTCTGTTTAAGTGTGTGTCTGTGTGTACACCCTGTGGCAGGGGAACAGCAGGCACAGGAAAACACCCAGCTCAGGAGCTACTGAGAGGTTGTGACAAGGGGATGGATAGATAGACAGACAGATAGACAGACAGATAGATAGATGATACAGAGATAGATAGATAGATAGATAGATAGATAGATAGATAGATAGATAGATAGATAGATAGATAGATAGATAAAAGCAACATGAAATCAGCTCCTGAATATGTTGAAATGTACCAAGATTGGCCCAGGGGAAAAAAATAAAAAAAATATTCTTCCATGTCCAAAAGATTTCTGTTCCTTGGGGTAGCCAAAATGGCAAGAGTGTTCATTCAAACGGATTCTGCAGGTATCAGCAATACACAACCCAAGTACGTGTACTTTGAACCTTTCTCAATTTTTTATGTGAAGAACAATGTAACATCTTATTGGCATTTAAATTACTACTCATTACTATTTACAAATAAGTTAGCACCTTGCTGAGATGACTGGGGCAATTCACACACCATTTAGAGCTATGCTCCCACCTCTCCAGAGAACTGTTGATTGGTTACACATAGTTCCCATTTTGGAAGTTGTCTTCACAATTAGAACAGAGAGGTTTGACCCACTTTCATTTTTCTAAATGACAAGTGAAATTCCAGAGAATAGGTAGGTAGCTCTCAAAGAGGTTTTGCCGGAGTACATGAGCATACAGTGTCTGTTTCCAAGCCCTAAACTATATTAATCACGTGCTTTCAGTATCTCTGTTGGATTGTCTGTGAATATAGGAAGGTCATGGATATTATGTTTTCACATTATAAAAATGTCTATATTGAATGTATTCCAGCTAAACCCTTTAAGGAAGGGCAGGCAATGCAACATAACGACCCCCAAGTAAAACTTTTTGTCTCATCATTCACCCAGCTCTCCACCACAGCTAATGCTTAACCATCTCTCAAGGAGCTGTAAGGGAAGGAAACGGTGCTAAACTCCTTTTCAAATTATCCAGTCTAAGCTGGTGCTGCACACAATAAATCACATTGTCCTGAAATTCCTGGATGGGGGAAATGGGCCATGGCCCCACACCTATAGGATCATGATGCAGAATGCAACTGTTACACGAGGAATAACGTATTTCTGGCACACTCCTCCTTCCAAACTTGCTTCTGCCACACTGGAGTCCCACTCCAACACAGATATCATTTTATCATCTGTGTCCCGCTAACGTCTCTCACCTCTTCCATTTCCTTCAGTCCTCTTCACATTACTCACAGACCTGTAATTCCTTTAAATCTCCATCCTTCCCACAGAGGCTGCCTCATAACCTTTCCCCAGAATTTTATACATCTAAACAAACTAGTATTTTGCTTTAGCCTCTTTAGCTTACACAGATATCTTCTTTCTCTGACCATTGTAGTCCCCTTCTTAATTTGCCTGTTGTCTTCAGATCTCTCTGTGAACATTTATCTCCTAGCTCGCCAGTTTTCATCATTTTCTGATTTCTTACTTCAAGCAGACCAACATCAAATGGGTTTCTTTCTCATCTATCCCTCCGTAACTTCTTTGCTTCCCACACACTATGAATTTCCACACCATTCAAAGGACATTAGGGAAACAGAGTAGTGGAAATAAGAGGATGGCTGAGGAAAAACACAGAAGGACTTAATGAGACTGAGCACTAAGATGGCAGATGAAATTCAAGGCTTATAAATGTAAAGCATTAAATATAAGAAAACTTAACATGTAAAATTACTACCTCAGAGGTGACCATTGCCATCCAACAACAAGATTTTGAGTATATAATGAATAGGTCTATGAAAATATCACTCTGGTGCCCAGCAACACCCAAAGAAACATGCAAACTGTTAGGAGTTAATCGGGAAGGAATAGAAAACAGAAAAAAAAAGGAGGTCATTATGCCTTAGGATAAATCCCTGCCACACCTGCACCCTGGATACTGTGTGAGGATTTGGTCCCTCATCTCAAACATGACAAAAAACTAGCAAGGGTTTGTAGAAGCATGGCCAGGATAATGAGAGACATGGAGCAGCCCCTGTATGAGGAATGAGTAACTCTGGCTGAGAACTGGAGAGCCAACGATGGGATGTAGTGACAGAGGGGGTCAAATCTCATGGCACGTGTAGACACTTAACAGATACTATACTGGCATTGAAGGCTACTGGGCAGGGGGTCCAGAACAGAACAAAAGGAGATGGCTTAGCATCCCATGGAGAGTAACTTGTGGGTCTTCTTGCCCCAAGAGATCACAGAGACCAGTAGATACAAGGCTGTTACGGCTATAACTCAAAAATTACTAGGCACCTCCATACAAGGAAAATCTGTTAGGGACTTTTAAACACAAAAATATCGCACCTGGCTGAGGAAGTCCTTGAGTTGCAAATTATCAGAAGCTGGAAGATCATGCTGGGGAAATATCACTTATATCACTGCTCTTATATTCTTCCCTAGGTATTCGCTGTTGTTCTCTGTCAGAGACAGGATATTGAGCCAGGTGGCCCTGTGGTCTGACCCCATACAGCCTTTCTGATGTTCCTGTGTTTATATTCTTAACTGACCGTATGGATGCTCCTTGCACTTTCACCTTCCACTATACAATACCAAAAACCACCCTCCTTCCTACAGCAGCAAATTGAGTCTGAGCAAAAATATCAGTCCCAGCACATCTTTGCTGAAAAATCCCTCCTAGATAAATTTGGGTCCTTATTTACTCTTTTAATCTAGTGTCAGACTGGTGTCATTGCTGAAAAACCATTCACTCTGCAGCTCTGGTCACCTGAAACAATCTGTGCAGACCTCTCCCCTTTCCGCAATTCCTTATCTCCTTCTAAATTCTCATCTTAAAACCTGACTTTCTAGGCTGCTTTCAACCTCTCCATTTCTGTCTCTCCTGGTTATTGGTCTTATGACTGAATGCTTTAATATTTTCACCATGCAAGGTCTTTATGTCACTGTTTCATGTAATTTATACCTGTGAGCTGGAGCCTTTCCCATCTTGCTTTCAAGCACTGGCCGTTCACTGCGTGGAGTCCAAAATGATCCCCACCCCCTTATTGCTTTGGGGGTTTGGCTTTATTAACAAGAATATAAGCAATAAGAAAATAAAGTTCAGCTATTTCTAAGGTTTCTCCCTCATGACTGCTCAGCCAGCATCTTAGATGGCCTCTCCCCAGCAAACCATTTTTATCTCCCTTTTACACAAGTGAACTAATAAGCCACCTACCTCAATGAGTCAGCAGAACCCACTTAACCCTTTCTCTCAAGGGTCAAAACTCGCTATCAGGACGGTTTGGCTCAGACTTGTTATAGAACCATATTCTGCCCCTCGGTCTTGAATAATTTATCTGTGCAGCAGACCTAGATTAGTGTTTAAATCAAAATGCTGCCCAAACAAAGGCAGTGCTGTACAGTGCAAAATGAAACCAATTACTGCATCATCTACTGCTCGTCTTTTACAGCGCGAGATGCCCCCTACAGTCCTGCAGAGGACAGGCTGTCTGTGGGGAACAGCCAGGCACTGCGAGAGGGACAGGGATTTTTCACAGGGAATCAGCCTTTGATAAAAAAGTAAATTCAGTGCCAGAAGGTATTGCACACTTCCACTTTGATCCATCGAAATTTAAGACCTTTTCTAGGCTGAAATGAAAGCAACCTCCAAATATGTCTATGCAGAGCTGTTTTCCACAGAGCCACTTTACCAGGGACGAAGAGGAAAACGCCTATCCTAACACAAATTGCAGAAATTCAATATAAACTCTCAGAACGTGGATCAAGGCCTGGAGTTCCACTACTTTAAAAAATAACAACTCACAGAGGTATGGAGAAACAAGGGATGCATTGTATTAGATATTATATTGTAGTAGAAGCGCATTATAAACCTTAGAGCACCTCTGCATGCCTGAAACATTCACAAGACTGTGCTTCTTATGCACTTCAAAAATGTAATCTGAGTTTACTAAAAAAAAAAATAACCACCAGCACCAACCACACCAGTAAAATATGTTCTTTCTCTTATTTTTCTACAACTGTTACTGTTCAATCAGCTGATTTTGAGACTCCATTCACCTGACAATAAGTAGCTATCATTTACCCCAGTCCTGGCTGTCAGAAAGAATCATCTTTATCTTCAGAGAAGCAGGGATAATGTCTAATCAGTGAGTTATAGTTGAGAGAAATGATTCTAAGTTTAGGAAAATTGCCAGCTGCATTTTGTTATCAGTAACCATTATTTAGACAGTGTTGCTGATGTGCGTAGCGTCACACAGACAGGGACAAAAAGCAGGCCCTTGCCCTGTGGAGCTTGCTGTCTATATTAGACAATTAAAATAGGGAGAGGTTCTAGCATAATAGTAATAGTGAGCTCTAAGCATCACAGTGGGAGGGAGAAGAGATTACAAGAAAAAGAAAAACTTCCTGTGAGAGAGGACTACTGCATCATTCCTCCATTGTCGTTTTATATTCAGCTCTGCCAGAGGGCTTTGTTGTTTCAAAATACAGTCTGTACAGAGGAGGGAACAGATAATTCCAGAGTCAAAGTCAGTAGAAACCGGCCTGTGTGTTTACAGGAGAGAGGTGGAGGATGTTGGGTGGTGACAGAGTTGGGTGCTTTGGTGCGTCAAAGACACGACGTCATACAAGCCACACCAGTGATGCTGTGACAGACCTGGTGGATTGTCTCCCACAAGCTCACCAGGCTCTTCAGGGCATGGAAAGGCCCGAGGCTCTTAAACTGGTACACTCAGTTAGCAAGGAGACTGTATTTCTTCCTCTCCCTCTGAAAAGTGTACCCTGTGGCTTGTTATATGCACTGACTGTAACATGCCAACTAAACCTACCACCCCCTAACTCAAACTTCCAGGTACCACCTCACAGACACACAGTTTTGCCTTGTGCATGGTGCCTTATACCCACACTCTACATACACACAATTTTATTATGAGGTCAGTTTGTGTATCACTCTTCCCTTTTAAGGCAATCACATTGAAAATTAATACATGACAATCTGACCACAACAAGAGCACAGACTTAGCTGAGCTGCATACATAAACCAAAGCGAGGTTGATATTGAGCCTAACCTAACACTAATCCTAACCCTAACTCCATCTCTTTAACTACATCAAAACATGATTTTTAGATGGTTGTTAATATTACTGCATTTTTCCTTTGATGACCCAAAGTTATTAGCAGAAACCAACCATACTGGAGCAGAAATGACTCCATCTAATAGAAAACAGAAACAGCAAAAATGGTACCACAGGAATACATTCATTACTGCATTGAACTTCTAAAAAGAAGGCACCTTCTTTTTTCTAATATTTCACTTTGCTTCTGCTACTTAGCAAAGTAAAACTGAATGTGTACTCCCCTGAACTGTCTTATTTCTGTAGACATTCATAAGGCTGCTGCAGAAAATGGAGCCTACCTGGTAATATCTTCTCAGCAGTATAAAGTAAAACTGATTAAGAGAGAAACATTCTTCAAGTTCCTAGAAAAGGTTGTTGGCTTCTTCCATTTATGATCAAAAAGATCCTAGAAAAAAATATGTCCAGTTTTTAACAAAACTAGGAAACTGAAATAACCAAAATGGGATGTGATTGGTCTTTTGACTTGAGGTGCCACCGTTACTTGCTTTTGCTGCTGAAACATTGTCTGGCTTCTAATGGCTTCTAACATTATGTTCCTACCTACATTGATCATTTAATTCTAGCATCTTCTTTCTGACAAGCCACAAACACTTGCAGAACTTGACCTCTTCCCTTTATCGCTTTTGATTAAGAAGAGAACTACCTGCAGGAAATGCCCTACAAACCACAAAGGATTATCAAAAATATAATGATGAGTGAGAATTTCAGGGCCTCTGGCTCTGCTTGTGTTACTGTAGTCTGATCTTGGTCACTCTTCCCTTCTCCGCTGGAGCTTTGCTGTAGTTTCTTCTAGTCGGCTTCTCCAAGCAGCAATAATGGCATCATCATCCATCTCTTCTTCCTCTTCTTTACGTGTGCTTCGCCTGTACTGAGAGAACTGTCTAGATGCAAACCTTTGTTCACTTTGCTCCACTTTTGCCTCCTTCTTTCCATCCTCTTCAGACTTTGAAAAGCTCTGGGTGAACTTTCTCTTTGCTCCAAATTCTGACATGTCTGACCTGGCCTCCTCTTCACACGCCTCCACATGATGAGACCTCACTCGGCTCTGTGTAGATGATTCAGGGGATTCAGAGTCACAGGGTGGTTCAGGTGATTGGCTGAAAACATGCAGCTCTGGGCTGTTTTCTCTGGAACTTGTCTCACTGACCCTTGACCTTGTGAACTTATACATCTTTTTGTCCTGTTTTGCAGAAGCAGAGGAAAATCTTGACGTGGTTCTCAGTGAATCTCCTTTTGACTCGTAGGAAGAACAGCTGTCCAGTTCTTCTCTTTGGGATCTGGAGAATCTGTAACTGGATGTTTCAGAATCCATCTGTCTAACTTTGGATGATCTGCTGTATTTCCCTCTAGCTTTCTCAGTTTCCTCATAAGATGGTGGTTCTCTTTCTGCTTTCAGGCCATTGAGCCACTTGGTAATATCAGTGTCTATTTCTGACTCCAGGGGACCTGAGTTGGCAGATTGACCAGAGAGATCAAAGACTGTACCAGATCTATCAAAATCTGCTTGCAAGGGGCGCCTGTGGCTGTTTGTTGCACTCTCTCTATCATCTTCTCTTTCATTTTCCTCTCCTTTGGTCACCTTCTTTTTAAATAAAGTGCTGCGTTTATTGTCTCTGATCACCTTTTCAACTTGATAATCTGACATTTTTTCTCTCATTTCCATTTGCATCTCCTTCTCCTTCCTCCTGAGTTTCTTCAGGTCGACATCATCAGCAAAGAGGCTGTACAGTGGCTTGCTAGTCTGTGTTGTCTTCACGTTTGAAGTAGTCCCTTCTGTCCTTGTGCTCAGGGAGGTACTGCAGGACAGGACAGACTGAGACTCGGCCCTGCGCAATTCCTGCTGGTGCAGCTGGGAGGCAGCGAGAGATGAGCCACTCTGAGCACTGAGCAGAGAAACCTTGTCATCATCCCCTCGCCTGCCAAGGTCCCCTGACAGGGAGGCCATCGCAGACGATGGGCGGGACAGCATCATGATCTCATTCTGCTTTTGAGCAATGGTTTCACTGACCACGTTAGCAATCCAATTCTGAATGCTTGCCATGGAGATTGTGTCACCTGGGCCAACTGGGAGATTGGGAAGGGGTATACTCGGCATCTGAGGCTGCATTGCTCCCGTGCTGCTCCTGGTCTGTGATAGAGATGAGTGATTTGTCTGCATGCTCAGGGCAGAAGCTGCATCGTCGGCACCACTTGCAGAAGGTGCTGAGGCCCAGAAAGCTGACAGGGGGATACTCCCACTCACTGTACTGTCTGTCTCCCAGCTGCACATGGACTGGCTTTCCTCTAAAATTTTCTTCGAACGTTCAAGGAGCTCCACACGCCTCTGCTTCTTCTTAGCTGAAGCAGAATCCTCAGTTTTGGCAAATTCCAGAAATTCCTCCTTGCTGCTTTCACTGCCCACCTTCTTCTGTCGCTTCATTTTCCAAGCCTGGTAAGCAGTCAGATCAATATCTGACAAATTCTTCCCTTCTGTTCCCTCCCCACCTTCCTGGCTGCCATCTTCTGCTGGAGGTGGTGCAGGTGATGATGATGGGTCTAAATCCTTCTTGTGAAAGCCAAACTGGATCCTCTTGACCTTCCACCTTTCTAGAGGAGTCAACTTGTCTTTGTTCTTTTGGCAGAAATTGTAGAAGGAGCTACTGTCTGAAAACACGCTCTCCTCATCCACATCCCTCTCCTTTCTTCCCATTTCCCCACAGTTTTTATTCTTAGAATGGTATCTCTGAGCAGCTTCTTTCTCAATCTCCAGAAGCCTCTGATTCCACATGTCCCAAGTGCTCTCAGAAGACATGGAGTCTGTGCGACTCCTCCTCATCCTGCTGAAGCTGCTGGCTTCCAGCTGCTTTTTCAGGGTTCGGATCTCAAAGCTGCTCACACTCTCGACATCACTGAATTCACCTGGTGGGTAAGGTCTTCCTCCCATGCTGGAATCGCCATCCTCCTCCCTGATTGTACCCTCCATTTGGTATTTCTCATTTCTGCGCTGCCAGTCATGGATCCTCTGTTCCACATCCTCATCAGATTGTTCCTCTTCCTGATCCAGATGCTTTGGAGATCTTCTTCTTTCATGGTTAACTCCTGGTTCCTTTGCAGATAGGCCTTGTTTCCTCCTCCATTCCTCATACAACTGTTCCTCTTCCTCCTCACTGATCAGGGTGGAGCGTTTGGAAACCCAGCTAGTTTTTGATACTGATGAAGAGCTCATAAAACTACCCAGCATGCTGCTGGTGTCCTCCTCTTCAACTGTGATGGAGTGGGCTCGGGCTCCCACGACGCTTTCTGAGTCCCCAGCTCCAGACAGCCGGGAAGAAGGCCCTGCACGGGCAGCAGGACTTTGACTGGGAGTCACTTCCTCATCTCCAGAGTGCTCCAACTCCCGTTCCTCCAGCAGCTGCTCATTGAGCTCCCGCAGCTGTTTCAGGAAGCCATCATTGGGGTAAATGGCACGTTTCTTCCTCAGAGTCATCAGAGCCTCCGAAATGGTCATGTGGTGGTAGATCATCAGGTAGGCAGCCACCAGCACCGCCGAGCGACTGATCCCCATCTCACTGCTGACAAGGACTCTGCCTACAGATATTGAATATAAAGTAATTAGCTATTTCCAGTCACAGATACGTGGCGTGTATGCTTTGATGTGTAGCACAAAAGCATTCTCTGGATAGTGTTAAAAATTAGACAGATTATATGTTTTAGTGACTAAAACCAGTACTAAATATTTGATAGCTTTACCTTAATAAAATATGAATAAAAAGCACATTAGTTTCCAAAGCTCTGGGTAGGCACATTTCAAAACAATCTAAATAATATTTGGTTTTTTGCCTGCACACTTCACTTACACAAATAGTCAAAAAGCTTATAATAGGTATCAGAAAGTCAAGTGATACAGTATTCTTGACTTGCTGCCTGATACAGGGTCAGACAGTAAAGCCTTCCATGCTTGTTTCTCAATATGTAAAAAGGGAGATACTAGCATTAGCCCCAGGAAGGTATTGGGAATGACTTTGGTTTTATAAGGCACATTATAGGGCTTAAATACAATTTTGTATTAATTTGATTGTGTTTTAGCCAGAATCCAGATCAGTTTTGCAGAGTACCCTCAAATGGTTACATGTAGGAGGCCAAAGTCATATATATCTTAGAAGAGAAGAGCCAAGCAATTAGCAGAAAAGAGCTGAGTTTGACAAACTGATGCAGCTGCTTCAGACTCCTGGGACCCACTGTCCTGTAACAGTGACTGTAAGAGCAAGAATCAGAACTGAGGACCTGCTTTATTTTATGGCATTTACTACCTCCTGCAGAAACCCACATTTTGGCACAGAGAAATATTAAAGTTTATAACAAATTACAACTAAAGAAAAGCTTGGAAATATGAAGAGTGTAAATGAGGCTTTGCTATCTTGCAAATAACTGAAATGACTGTTTCTAAATGTGTGATAAACTCCAGTTTAATCAAACTGCTTGCACTGAAACTTAATGAAGCCAGTTTAAATGCCACCTTTCTGACTGCTGTGTTACCCCAAGTGTTTGCCTAATGAACCTCTTCCTGCAATCCTGAAATGTCTTTTACAGCTTGCTTAGCATAAGAAGTTTTGGTTCCCTCACAAGGGTTTTACCAGCCAGTAGAGCCAATCTAACCGCTCACCAGAAGGGGGAGATCTTCCTCTCTTTCCTTTCAAGGCTCTTCTGCCTCGGTGCAACCTTTCCTGTGCTACTCTGCTCCTGACCCTTTAACGAGCCCGTTCAGGTCACTAGCCCAGGGGAAAACCATCTCTTCCCTGCTGGGCTGTCACGTTTGTTGCGTTAGTGAGTTCAAGGGTCGATGAATGCCGGCAGTGGGAAGCACCTGGACTATGCCAATGGTAGTCATGGGAGTTGGGAGGAGAGCAGAGACAGGTAGTGCCCCTCCTCGTGGTGTTGAGCTATTAAAATTGGCTCAACTTTCCTTGCATACTTAGGAAATTTTTCTTATTGTCACTTCTACTAGGAGGTAATCCCTGTTTCTCTACAATAATTAAATTCATTACCTACATATATAAAGAATATCAGTGATATAACTGATCATGGTATTATTTTCCGTATTGAACTGTATAAATATATTTCTATCTGTCCACTGAAGCTGCGACAAAATGACCAGTGTGCACTGGAGGTCCACAGAATAACAGTTGCCATGGAATTGGAGTCCAGCAAATGAGACTGTAGCCTGGTGAGGACACCCAGAGGTTCAGCTCAGCCATTTGGATTGTTGTAGTAAATCAGCCTGTTTTTTGCATCATGGCAAAACTAAACTTGCAGGGTACAGGAATATAATTATATATATAGCATTATATCAGTATTTTAAAAATACGTATTAGAGGACAGCTTCTACCCTTTGCTACAATAGGGTTCTTTCAGAGCAGCTGAGGGAGGTGACTTGCAGCCACTTTGAGTCTGAAGACATGGGGCTTGTGGCAGGGGCTGTTGGGCTCCCTCGTCCTCTTACTGGTTTGCTCCTTTCTGTTTTGAATGAGGCAGAAATGGGAAGAAATTGTCATTGTTGCTGCATGCAGAGAAGGAAGGCTCTCCCTTCTACCCCATTGCAACCATGGCATCAGCTCTTTATCAGAGCAGCACTTCCACCCGTGAATTTCCAAACACTTTGCAACCACTGTCATCTTCTCCCCTTACCCCTGTAAGTCAGCAGTGCTTCGTCCAGGAACTCTGCAGCTGGGCGGAAGTGTTTGGAGATATCCATATCTGGGAAATCATCCACTTCAATGCCCAGGTACTGGATGTTGAGGCCGTTGTAGAAACCTGGTCCTGTGTATACACCTGTACCATGAGCTGCATTGAGGACATGTGTGATCCCCAGCCTCTTCAGGCGGCTTTTGTTCACTGCAACACTTCTGCAGAGAGGGAAAAAGATGTGAGATACCAGTGCTCCTGTGTTGGGTAGGAGAGGAGCTGTCTGCTACAAGGTCTACAGAACCCTCAGTCCGTGTTAGTCGTTCAGTATGTGGCTCCACTCAGACCTTGATGTCCTTGGAGAGTTCTACAGGTATTTCTTTCCAATACTCAGTGGAAAAAGAAAATGAGAAACCTGCATTCACCTGTAGAGCCACATGCTCCACGTCCACTCCAGCCCTCCATCCTAGGTTCAGGCTGTGTACTTATTTATCAATTTTTATCACTCCATAACTGATGCTTTACACTATATTCCCTTCTGATTCTGTCTGGTCACTGACATCAGTGTCTGTGACAGCTGAAGTGTGGTACAGAAGACCAAACCATCTCCACCTGACATTTGCTATGGTGTTTCTTTTTTAACTCTCTTTTACATAACAAAGACTTGAGTTCCAATTTCAGGGCCAAATTCCAATCAGGACAGTGGAATTTGGGCTCATCTGCCTTTTCCTTTCCTAAATTGCTGAAGCATCAAAACAGCATAGGAAAGCTGCTGATTCTGATCCAGAAGTATTTACTTTTCAGTGTATCGAGATTTCTATGAGCACAGTCTGAAAAACACTTTGGGGCTCTCTAGGGATGACAGGTATTAGATGCATGTAATACATGTTATGCTTTCTGTGGTTCCATTTGACCCTTCGCTGGGAATCTCATGCAGTCTGATGGCAAAAGCCAACACTCACTTTTCTGCTATGAAGACATTAGGCCAGACTTCATCCACAGCATCCCTGGGGGTCTCCAGCCTGTCCTTCACAAGTGCCCTCTGCAAGTCCATCACACACGGCGTGTTAAACAAGCTGGTGTCATCAATCTTTTCCTTAACTCGGTTGTACAGGTCTTCCACCATCAGCTGCTGCGCAGACTCCAACATGCCTGGACACACTGAACCCACCCTGATGTCCTTTGTCTTCAGTTCTGGAACAAACTGACACTGTAACTACAAGTATGTGAAAACAATGCAAATGTACGACCTGTCATTACTTGTGTCTGGGACAAGCCTTGTGACTTCCTTTTTTCCCCAGAAACATCGTTCTGTCTGCAGTGTGTTCATGTGCATGCTTATGGGAAGAGCATATTGCACTGTCCTCTCTGTCCAGAGACCCACACTGGCCAAAGGCCTGGGGGTTAAGGGCACCCTTATCCCAGCCCCAGAATTTACCCCAGCTGCTCTCTGCACCTCCCTGAAGAGGGGAAGTAGAGAGGGAGCTGCTGAGCTTGGCTGCCTGGTATCCAGTGATCAGACATGTGAGAACAGTTCAAAGCTGTACTGGGGAGGTTAACACCGGGCAGTGGGAGGCATTTCTTCACTGAGAGGGAGGTCAAACCACTGGAACTGGCTGTCTAGAGAGGTGGTTGATCCCCCATCCCTGTCAGTGTTTAGGAGGAGTAGCACAATGTCCTTAATAATATGCTCTAACTTTTGGTTAGATAGTTGAACTCAGATGACTGTTGTATGTCCCTTACAACTGAACTACTCCATTCTATTCCATTCTATTCTATTCTAATTCAGTTTGTTGCAGCGAGCAACCAGCACTGAAACTACACTCACCTCTGTGAGACATAATTCTGCCACAGATTCATTGCACAACTTCAAAGAAAGGCACCAAACCTTTCTGTAAATAGTTATTTCTTCATGATTTTCACCTCTACCTCAGATGTAGTTTTCTCATAAAGGCTTTTTTGTCATTTTAGGATCTCCGGATGACAAAAGGAAAACAAGTACAACTCAGGTCTCTATTACTTACATAGTTCTTTTACCCTTCCTCCTCTTACCTTCACTGATTATTTGTTTGGCAGCCACAGCAGATGACAGATGGATTGGCTCCATGAAGATGCTCTCTGTATTAGAGTCCGAAATCACTGAATACCTGCCAAGCAACCACACTGCCTGTTAGCCAAATGTCTCCACTGGGATCCCATCCCCAGGACTTTAGCCCTTTGCAGCCATTGCAGAGGGGAGCAGCAGGCAACTGGAGCAGTGAGGATCCTTTGATTGTAGAAGGGAAGCCCCAGCTCTTCTCCCAGCCCTCATCCCACCCTGCTCTCCAGCATGGCACAACAGGCTTTAAATATGCCTTGGTATCCAATGTTTGCAGGACATAGACAGGTCCCATGGGGAGGAGCTTCAGTGGACTGGGAGTGCAAAACAACTGGCTGTTGGAGGAGTTTTTTTGGGTAGAGAAGATCAGTGTCTGATTTGAGATTGGGAGGGGAATGGATCACAAGAAACAAGTAACTCTCACTTAGACAGACAGATAAAACCATCGTTCTAACTATAATTTTTTGAACAATTCAAAACAGATTACAGCAGAATGTTGGAGTTTCTTTCTGCCAGCTAATTGCCTGCAAGCATCCTCTGAGTTACCACAAGCTGCAACACAAGCACTGAGATCGAAGCCCGTGACTCTCCCTCAGTCCATTGGTCACTGCACAGCATGACTCTGTGGTCAGTCTCTCCACTCACACAGTGTTTCACAGATTTCACAGAATATTCTGAGTTGGAAGGGACCCACAAGGATCATTGAGTCCAACTCTTAAGTGAATGGCCCGTACAAGGATCAAACCCATGACCCTGGTCTTATTAGCAGCACACTCTAATGAACTGAGCTCATCTCAGTGTTGTCTAACTGCAGGTCAGAAACCACTCTGACACCCACAAACACCTTTGAAGGCAATTCTTTGACACACAGTGACTCACTTGAGTTTTTGTTAAGCAAAAAAGGGCTGCAATCTTGAAAATAAACGTATTTTCATCTGGGTCCACCTGTGCAGTCCAAGCAAATCTTCTCTCATTTAGACCATCTTAACAAAATATTTGACAGAGCTTTTTCCGTGATCTACACCATCTACACTTCCTTCCAAACAGATGGTACAGATCACTAGGACAAGTTTGCTGCCATCACAGAAGCTCTCTGGCAATGCAGGCTTGCAGTACTTGCAACACAGTTTGTTTTTCTTTAATTAAAGTAGGAGAGGGAGGGTGATTAATATGCAGTCAGGGTGCAGCAGTGTCTGGAGAGCTGAACTGCTTTCATGCTCCAGAATCAAAACAGAGGGCACAGCCATCAGCAACCACTTAACAGGCTCATCTGGGTCATTTAGTTGAGTTCCAGCACTTGTCAACCGTGACTGAAAGTAATCCTTTTCTAGTTCTTCAAAGGAGTTTATGAGATGAGCAAGGGGAGTCTCAGTCTCATTTACAGGAGCTGGCACAAATTTGCAGCTATGCCCTGCCTTCAATTCCTTTTGCTGCAAAGGTTGCCTCCAAGCTCAATAAAAAGATAATAGTTGGTAATAATCGGCCACCACAGCCTCAACACATTTTACCTGTGGCTGCCCTGAGCATCCATGAAACACACGGGTCCAGAGTCTACCAAGCCTGGAGGCTTCAAGGGCCTCCTTCTGGCTGGGAAGGATCTCGCCATTTTCATCACTGCTTTTATCATGGACAGACAGGAAAAAGGGAATAAAAAAGGAAAAGGCAAGGCAAGGGAAATAAACTGGAGAGATGCTTCTGTCCATTTTGAGTGAATGATGAGCAGTAGGAGAGGGATTTACCAAGTTCAATACATAATTTTACTTCATGTGAGATCTGATCTTCCTCATCAATTCTGAAACGTGTGTAGTTAAATGAAATAAGCACTCTGTCTTAATTTTTATGCAGTGTCCCACAGTTAACAGGAAACATTTCATAATCTACTTGTTCTAGGTCACTGGGGCAGGTTCTTTTCAAACTCAATCCCTATTCCTTGCTTTCAGCTAAAGCATCTCAAAGGATACAGAAAACCCTGCAGAGCATTTTGTTTTAGGAAAAGAGTACAAAGGGATGTATTTTTCCTTGTATTAGGAGAAAACACATCTAATCATGCTTGTTTTGCTTGAGGTAACTCAATTTCTGCTTGTGCTGTGACAGCCTCCTGTTCAGTGCCTGAAGCCTGTAGCTGAAGTAGGCTCTGAACCAAACCCAAATCGAAAGACCCTCAGTCTTTTTGGTGCCAGGAAAGCCTTATATCAACATAAGAAAATCTACAAGTCCTTATAATGGGCAGAAAGACGAGCCTGAATTTGGGAAGAGTTGAAATTGGATCAGAAGTTCAGCATGTGGATGGATATGAGAGGGTGACACAGGGAAGATGGATGATACCACCCTACAGCAATCCTCACTGCTATTTATCCCCCTGTGTGCACATCCCTCTCCGTGGGATGGATTAACTCAGTCCTGCCTCCGAGGCTCCCTCCCTGCTGGCACACCAAGCCCCTCCTATGCAGAGTGGGGCGGTGGGAGAGGAGGGAAGGGAAGGTGGGGCGGTGGGAGGGGAGGGAAGGGAAGGGCAGAGGATCCCCCCGTGCTCTGGGGGGACGGGCAGGGGTTCTGTGCTCACCGGCTGGGCGAGGGGCTGCGCAGGTAATGAGCCTGCACCGCCTTCACGTCCCGGCCCTCGTCTTCCTCCTCCTCCGGCACCGCCTGCTCGCTGTCCGAGTCTCCACCACTGGCCATGGCCGCTGCCACAGGATCCGCTGCGAGGGGAGCAGGGCAGGAGGGAGAACTATTACACAGGCCATTCCCCAGCTGGAGGGCGGCAGTGACAGGGGGTACAGCAGAAGGGGCTCCCAGTTTTGCTCCTGCAAGGCCCCCTTGCCATAAGTCAGTACACAGGCTCCTCTAGCAGGGTGTCTGCCATTCCCAGGGCCTCACACAGCTCCCTGGCTGCTGCCCAGCGAGCAGCGATGCCCTTCTTGCCTGTGAGTAAGGGTGCAGGAAGGCCAGGAAGCAAGGGGTGGAGGGGCAGAAACTCAATACTCCCCTGACCGCACGTGGTGGCTGGAAGGAGCTGTACAGAGCCAGAACCGGGCTGGAAGAAACATGTTAGGGGCAAAGAAACATGAGACCTCGCCTCCCCAAAATGAAACGCTCCTAAAGCTTAAGGCTGAAGGCACTTTAAGGCTTGGGACTTTGTCCTTGTAATCCTTTGTGTGGAGGCAGCCACGCTCGCCCTGGGCACGGGAGAGTGAGGAGGCCACAGTTCAGTGAGGAGCATGAACACACAGCAGCCAACACTTCCCCGTGTCCACTCAGATGGACTCTTGCCTCACTGTGCCACAGCAGCCAGAGGCAGCTCTAAAGGGTCCCAGCACCAGCCTTGGGCAGGAGGATCACAGCCTTGTGCTACTAACAGGGCTGAGGAGGTGCTGCTGCCCACAGGGAAGGGGAACAAGGAAAGGGAACTTACCCCCTGTGCCTGGCCAACTCCAGTGGGGATCCCTGCTGGAGGCAGAGCAAAGGAGTCCACTGGAGACAGCAGTGAATGGTACTGGAAAGAAAGCAATCAGCTGCCCCCCTCTCGCTCTCTCTGCAGCTTCTTCATCAAGGGGCAGGACAACTGTTGGCACCAAACCTTTATCAGCTCTCTAAATATAGCTGTCCTGACACTGGCTGCTGCATTGCATGGGGCAGGAATTCAGTGCCTCATAGACAGCAGCTGGTCAGGCACTTAACTCCTTCCCCACTGTGGGCTGGAGCCTCTGACATTTCCCAGTGGCAGGAAAGAGCCCAGAGCCAGTGAGGCTGGACCTCTGCCTGCAGAGAACCTCGAGGCAAGTGGGATCCTGCCAGGCACAAACTGAAATGCTGTTATGACCTCTGATGTCCTTGGGAACTGCAGTGCAGGATGAGCCACTTGAACTTTACCAGAAGCTACCTGGACTTCTGTAATGACTTTGACATGGTCCCACACACCATTGTTACCTCTAATTTGGAGAGGGATGGATTTGATGGATGGACTATTCAATGGATAAGGAAGTGGCTGGATGGGATCCAGTCACAGTCAATGCCTTGGCATCCAAATGGGGATCATCAACAAATGGTGTCCCTCAGGGTTCCTTACTGGGACCAGTACTGTTCAATATATTTAATAATGACACAGACAGTGAGACTGAGTGACACCAGGCTGAGTACTGCACTTCATTCAAAAGGGGTAGAGATGCCATACAGAAGGAGGAGTGGGCCCATGTGAGCCTCATGAAATTCAACAAGGCCAAGTGCAAGGCCCTGCACTGGGGTCAGGGCAGTCCTCAGTATCAGTATAGGCTGGGGATGAATGGATTCAGAGCAGCCTGGAGGAGAGGGACTTGGGAGTACTGATGGATAAAAAATTGGATGTGACCCAGCACTTGCACCTCAGAAAGTCAACCATATCGTGGGCTGCATCTGAAGTGTAACCAGCAGGTCAAGGGAGGTGACTTTCCCACTCTGCTCTGCTCCTGTGAGATCCCACCTGCAGTACGGCATTCAGCTCTGCAGCCCCCAGCACAAACATGGACCTCTTGGAGCAGGTCCAGAGGAGGGCCACAAAAATTATCAGAGAGCTGGAACACTTCTCCTATGAAGTAAGGCTGAGAGAGCAGAGTCTGTTTGTCCTGGAAACAAGAAGGTTCTAGCGAGACCTTACTGCAGCCTTTCGATACTTAAAGGGGATCTTACAAGAAAGAAGGAGAGAGTTTTTACCAGGGACAGGACAAAAGGGCAATGATTTAAAAGTAATGGGTAGTTTTATATTAAATAAAAAGAAGAAATTCTATACTATGAGTGGTGAGTCACTGGAACAGGTTGCCCAGAGAAGTTGTGGGTGCCCCATCACTGAAGTGTCCAAGGCCAGGTTGGATGGGATTTTGAGCAACCTGTTCTAGTGAAAAATGTCCCTGCCCATAGCAGCAACATTGGACTGGATGTTCCTTAAAGGTCCCTTCTGATCCAAGTGATTGTGTGGCTTTATGATTGTATGATCAGCTGATTTTTGTTCTTGGAAGAGCTAGGACTGAGCTTCACTGTGTCTTCTCTGATGCCTTTTCAGAAAGGAATCCTCTGGTTCCCATCTCTTGGCTCCCCAGCAAAGCTCACAGGCCAGGCTGGTCCAGGGCAGAACCAGATGAAAGTTCAAGTGCTGTTTACCTGTACTGGGGGCTGCAGTTCTGAGCCATGCAGTGACATCCCACTGTTGATTCCCTTTGCAAACAAAAGTAAACAAGAAAGCAAAGAAAGGAAGTGGAAAAGGAAACTCACATCACCACAGACACCTTTGCTACTGCATTGTGCTGGGCTAGGGCCTGTATTCCTCCTTTCCTTGCTTGAGTGCTGCATCCCACATGGGCACAGGGCCCACATCTGTGGGGACGCCACATCATGGCAGGGCAGAGCTGTGAAATGGGCACTCAAGTCTTTATGTGCCCACATCCTGGACTTGTGCTAATACAGGGACTGGGGGGACCACGTGCCAAGAGGAGGTGGTATATTGAATCTCAGGTGTCATATCAAGGGGAGAAATGGATGACTGATTGCAGGCTTGGAGAGATAGTACCAATGTCATGCACAAAGAGAGGGTGAATTGTGTTCATCCTGCCTCCTCTGGGTAATGCAGTTTTTAGCCGCTTCTGCAACACAGTGACATGTGTATTCTTGTTAATTACAGCTAATGAAGGCAAGAAGTGATCTAAAGATGATTTCTTATGGACTCCCTTATTCTCAAAGAACAGAGCTTTCAAAGGGCCTAAATGTTGTGGGAGCACATGTACCACAGATATCCAATAAAGACAGATGCTTTTTAGTCACTGAGGTGCTTCTGAAAGTCCTGTTTGTGAATCTTGAGGATACACCTGCAGCAGAGGGATGGTGGTGGACCTGAAGGCCCTGCCATGCCCACTGCAGCCATTTAGATATAGAGATGCAGAGAGGATCCCATGAGCTGCAGACTCGTGGAGAATACTCAGAGCAGCCTGGCAGATCCTTCTCACTGCTGGCTACAGGTTGTTGCATTTTGGGATCAAGACGACCATGCAGAGCAGAGGCAAGGATGATAGAAAGCTTTGCTAATGAATGTTTGCACGTGTGTTTGCACGAAGGTAACAAGCTGTAAGTGGTTGTGCACCTGTCACTGGTCATCAGTGTATTCATTCATAGATGAACCCAAACTGAACATGGCCAGGTGCTGTCCTCTTAGGTGGGAAAGGTGGGATCTTGATGGAAGGTTCCTCTTTCTCTTATCTAACAGGAGTTACTTTAATTTATAGTGTTAGCACTATGTTGCCAATGCATTAATCCTCACTGGCCTTTAAAGGCAAGCCTTATCAGTATGTATTTCTAGCAACACAATGAAGTCACCCTGGTTTCATATTAAGTTCTTCATGTCAACGGCAGTTTAATTTAAATAACCTAATAATATCTCCTAAAAATCCTATATATCAGCAAAAAGATTCCCCAGAGGTGCAGTCATCAGCAAAAATAAGACTTCCAGGGTTTGCACTGCCCATGGGTGAGGGATGAAGTAGCTGGTACGTGTCAGCCTCTGCTGGGACAAGGGCCTGGGTGAGCCTGAGCAGGGCCATGGCAAAGCTCTGGCAGTGCTGCTGGTACCTGTGGTAGGTCTTTGAGTTGTGGTGCCAGTGCCTGTGAGTGTTGGCAGCTCGCACTAGACAGGGAAAGAAAGTGAACCCAGAAACAAAATTAAATTCTCTGAAAACTGCCCACATTAGAGCAGTCTGTTCCTGAAGGACTGCACCTCATGGAAAAGACCCACGCGGGAACAGTTTGTGAGCAACTGTAGCCTGTGAGAAGGCCTCGAGCTGGAGAAGTTCATGGAGGACTGTCTCCTGTGGGAGGAAGCCCACGTTGGAGCAGGGGAAGGACTCCTCTACCTGAGGAGGAAGCAAGTGGCAGAAACATGTGATGGACTGACCGCAGCCCTCATTCCCCATCTCCCTGCACCAGGGAGGAGGCAGAGCCTGGGAAGGAGGGAGGAGTTGGGGTGGTTTTTTTTAAGACTTGCTTTACTTCTTATTAACCACCACTGATTTTGATGGGTAATAAATTAATTTCCCCAAGTCAAGTCCATTTGGCCCATAATGGTGATTGGCGAGTGACCTCTCCACATCCTGATCTCAGCTCATGAGCTTTCGTTGTATTTTCTCTCCCCATCCAGTTGAGGAGGGGAGTGAGAGCAGCTTTAGCGGGCACGTGGCATCCAGCCAGGGTTAACCCACCACAGGGCAGCTCCCCAACTTCTCACCGATGAACTGTACATTTGCCTCCTGCATTCAGCCTGAGACCCCCAATGCGAACCGTCAGGGAAAAGGGACAGGATAAAAGTGCCTTTTCCAATCTAGGCTTAAATAACTAACAAACCCAATAAATATAGTGCATCTAAACAAGCATCTTAATATCAGATTTATGTGTCAGGTGTTGAAGCATATGCTGTCTACAATGCCAGTCTTAGCAAAGTCTCCAAAACAGCAGAACGTGATCGATCTCAGCGCCAACTGACTTGTGATGCAATGGAGTGCAGGATGAAACTGTTCCCACCAGGGAATCCATTCCACACCAGCACATCCATATGGCAAAGAGATAAGGCAGCCTGTCCCTGTCACTACTCAATCTACAGTTTTTCCCTGGCTGCACAAAAGCTGAGACTGACCATAGTGGCATTGCTTGTGAAACCACAGATTCTTGGAATGGAAGACAATTATTGAGGCCTAAGAGGTACCATGAACTTAGATTTCTCTCTTATCCCCGTGGATTGGGATTGCTGATTTTTATGAGACTTAAAGGAACTTCCCATCTTTAAGATGACTCTCTGTCCATCAAATTTAGCTGAAATCAGTCAACTGGTATTGAAATTTCTGGGAGGAAGAGAGGAAAGAGAGGTTGAACAAATCATAGTGAAAGTCTTATTTCTGTGAAAAGAGTAACAGCAAGCTGACCAAGTTAGTACACTGTCTGTCAGAAAGTGTAACCAACTTCCTTTGGTGAACACTCAAAGCTGTTATGTAAAAAAGTGAGAATTAACACAGCAAATATGGGCAGATGGTGTACAGTGATAGCAGTTCTGTCACCATCTCTGATTCACTTAAAATATTAAATGGGAGCAAAATCAAAAGTGTGCAAGCTGGAGTAAAGATCCTGCATGTCTCTCCCTGGAGGCTGTGGGATAAAATCACAAAGATCTCAAAGTCTTTAAACATTTGAGAAACTCGTCCTTGTGGGCTCCAAGAGAGGATAACGACGTTGCTCCAGTTTTGTTTACATCTTAAGTAATTTGTAGTTAACATTTTGAGGTTAGTAAGATGGTTTTGGGACATGACTCTCCTCTTTTTGCAGGGTCCTTGCAATCTCCTAATTCCTGCAGCCTACCAAAGATGAGGCACATACACCAGGATGAATTTTTCTACTATCCTCATTTGGAAGATTCCTGAAGAATAAAGTTTCTGTACTCTTACGTGCTTTAATTTGGTTTGTGCTAACAGTCTGAAGAGAATGAGGTTATGCATCAAGAACAGAAGTATGGATTGTCCTTTCTATCGGAGAGACTGGACTTCCAGTCACTTGTGTCATTTTTTGGGGGTATTGAAGGACAGACCCGAAGGCAGCCTTTAGCATGGCCTGTGGCAGATTTACCATTCAAATTTGAGGTCAGCACAGCAAAATACAGATCTGCTTTACTGGACTGAACACAGATATCCGGTGCAGACAACCACTTTTGAGGTTGCCTCCTTCAGCAAATCAAAGCAAAGTTCATCAGTATTATCACTACATTGTGAGCATGATGAATCTAAAAATTATGTCTAAGGACACGAAATCCCCATCTAAGATGCCTAAAATGATCACTCACACCCTAAAAGTGGCTTTGTCCCTCAAATGGCTAGAAATAGAGCATAGGTGACTACCCCAGATGGAAACATCCCTTGCTGCCCAGTGGCAGAGGAAAGTTCAGAAGACACACTAGCCAGCTGCCCTCAACTGAATGTAATGTCAGATGTCTACCTGAGCTGCCATCAGTCCTGTTTGTATTCCTCAGTCCATTCTGGCAGCAGTTCTTTGTGCCTCCTGAGTGCCTGGATGTGCACTGTGTGTGCCTCCATGGACACACAGCCAGCACCACTGCAGTTTATCTGACAGCCCCTTCCCACAGAAAGGGAGGAGCACCTCTGGTACCCATGGCTGCTGTGAAAGCCACAGGGGGGGCAGCTGAACAGCAGGCACAGGAGAGCAAGAACCTGGCTGAGATGCATCTCACTTACATTGACATAACCCATGAGTCATTGAATTCTCACAGACTGCATATTCTAGTGGTATTTAGAGTAAGGGGAGTTAGGCACCTCCGTTCCTTACAGCCTGGATGTGGCTGCTGCCTGCACTATGAAACACTTCAGTACCTTTCTAACTCCGTCCCGAGACTCCCCTAATAATACCTGGGATGGATGAGGCTTGCCCTCCCCGAGTCACCTGCCATCACACACCTCACTGTGCGCTCCACTCCCAGTGCCACCGCACCCTCTGTCTGCCCCTCTACTTCCTTCATGTACCTGTATATTGGGAGAGACTGGGAAAGGCAGTTTAATTGCGGAGGAAAGTTCACAACTGGGGAAGGAGTTCACAAGCCTCACTCCAGGCAGGGAGCAGCGAACAATGTCAAAGCCTATTGGTGATCTGGCTTGTCATTCTGGCTGGGAGGGGAGGGGCAGAGTGGGGAAAAGCACCTTAAAAGAGACTGAGGAAGTGAACCTGGGATGGCACTGCACACCAGCCCTTCAACTAAAGCCAATTACTTATCAGCCATCTAGAGACTACAAGGAAGAGCACCTGGAGGTGAAACAAAGCCGAGATGAGGGGGACAGCAATGAGAAGACTTGGGCTGTTCGTTTTCAGTGCAAGTGAGTACTAATTTGGTTGTGTCCTCAAGGGTTGGGCAGAAGGAAACAGCACTACAAAGTCTCAGTATTCCAGTGCACTTTGTGTCTTTCTTTTTTGTTTAGTACTCGTTCCTCTGTGTTTATGATCAGGCAAGTGTGTGTACCGTCTCTGTGCCCAATGTCCAGACACATGGGCATATCCTAAAGCTGTAAGACAGTGGGCAAAAAATGCTATTCTTTTTCAGCTATAGGCTGGAAAATATTTTTTTTAAAACAGTTTCACTGGTTTCTGTTTTTATATCTGAAGAAGAAACTTTCTCATCTGGGACTGGAAAAATCATAGAATGGCCTGGGCTGGAAGGGACCTTAATCTCATTCCAACCTCCTGCCATGGGCAGGGACACCTTCCACGAGACCGGGTTGCTCAGAGCCCCATCCAGCCTGGCCTTGGGTTCTGTTCTTTTGTACATAAACCTGCATGCACTGAACATCTCTGTAGCCTAAACTGTACTGTTTATGTATACACTGATGCAACTTGTGATCCCTGTGTATTACTCACACCAAGGGGATACACAAGGATTCCTACTAAAGCAAATAACGCAGCCAGCTCATGCTTGGCCTTCATCAGTCCTGCCCTTTCTCATCTCTGCCTTACAGAGCAGTTCCAGTCCCAGTTCCACTGCTTTTTATCCTGTCTCATCTCCTACCACTGTTCCTGCACCTTCTTCCAGGCTCCAGACCAAGCTACACACATGGAAATGGCTTGGGTTTTTATTAACCAAAAATCCTGAAAACCTCACTTAAGGAAGGTTTCCTTCTTCCTCCACAAGAAGGAAATTCACAAAGTTTAATCTAATTAGAAAAAGTGGGTGTGCTCTATATGCAACAAATGTGACCTGGGTCATGATTTGATGACCATTATGTAAATTGTGTAACACCAGTGGTATTCATTCTCCTTCTTCATTATTCTCACATTTCATTCTATACAAAGGGAAGTTCTGGCCAGGTGGGGGTTGGTCTCTTCTCCCAGGCACTCAGCAATAGGACAAGGGGGCACGGGGGGCTCAAGCTCTGCCAGGGGAAATTGAAGTTGGAGAGCAGAAAAAACTTCTTTGCAGAGAGAGTGCTCAGGCATTGGAATGGGCTGCCCAGAGAGGGGGTGGATTCCCCATCCCTGGAGGTTTTTAAGGTGAGCTTGGCCATGGCACTGAGTGCCATGATCTGGTAAAGGGCCTGGAGTTGGCCCAAGGGTTGGACTTGATGATCTCAGAGGTCTTTTCCAACCTAATTGATTCTATAATTCTATGAAAGTCTGAATGGGCAACTTTTCAGAACAAAAGCATGTATGTTGGATGAAGTTCCTCTTGCCTGTTTGGGTAGAACTCAAATGGTAATAATTCAGTGTTAAAATAGTGGCTTGTGAAAAACGTTTGGAGAAGGTATTAGATTCCTGCACTGCACCTGAGTGCAGAACCTGTACAGCACAGGGCAGTGCACTGCTGGGATGCCAGAGCTGCCTCTGAGCTGCATCAGGATTTTGGTGCTGGCTGACTTCTGCAGTACAGCTTTTCACTGCACTTGTGTGAGAAACTGGTGCTGTGAACTCCTCCATGAAGGAAGAGACCCAAATGGTCACTGTGAATCAAAGAAAATATTTATTTTTTACTGCAAATTTCACAATTAAGAGGTTTTTTTCTCTCCCACTTTGGAATTAAATTTCAGCTAAATTCTAAGGTAAAGAATTTAAAATCAAAATGTTTCCTTGTGAAAGTGGAGTAAAATATTTCCTCTTTCCCCACTTTTCTCACTATCCAAATCTACCACAAGAAATCATCAATAATAATTGTACTTGATCAGAATCTCTTTTTTTTCAGCAAACAAAATATTTATCTAATTGTTTCTAGCTGTATTAATTTCCCTTTGGTCTGTCAATGCTTACTCAGTGAGGAATGTGAAAGTAGACACGTCACTTTGATTTTCTTCTTCCTTTGTACAAGTAACAATCTTTAAGCTGAGCAGAGGGAGATAAAACCTTTCTCAACTTCTTGAAGTGTTATAGAAGTACTAATTGGTAGCACAAAGAAAAGTAATTCTAAGCCTTAAATCTAGGTGACACCATCTCTCTAGTAGTACACAGGCTGTTTGTCTTCTTTTCTGGAGTTCTTTTGGAATTGGCCTCCCCTCCATCCAGCCATACTTGGAGTAGATTCTGTGTTCCCTCAGAAAAAAAAACCTCTAATCCTTGAATTATAAACTACAATTTTTAGATATGCTGACTATGAAGTGAGATGTGGTGAGAAGGGGGAAGTCAGTGTGAGTAAACAGCATCCCAGAATGGAACCCTGCAGCTTCCCCACAAGAAGGAACCTCTGTCTGGGTTCCAGAAAGAGATGTGGGTGACAAAACAAAAGAGCATCAGGAGAACCATCAGGGGCATTGGGGTGACAGCAACAGATGGAAAAGCAGCCTTGTTTGTTATGGGATGTGTTATGTGATGTTTGGTTCAGTTGTTCCCCAGCTCTGCACCACCAAAGGCATGTTTGGAAAAAAAATGAAATACCTCATTTATTGAGGGATTTGAGTCATCCAAATGGAAGAGGGAAACGAAGCCTTAGGGTTGGGCAGTCTCTTCTCTGCCTCATGGCTCAGTTAATTACCTGTCAGTGGGACCAGCTGGAGTGACAAAAGGATCAGGAAATGGGTTTGCTCCATCTCCTTGTACAGACAGTGGTGCTTTTCACCTAAATGCAGGAAAGCACCTCTATCCAGTTGCAACAAGCAAAGAGAAAGCTCTCACAGGTGTCTCTCACTGGGAGGCAATATGAGAACAGTTAGAAAGCCCCTTGACTATGCAAACATGGGCCTTGCCCTGGGTGCTCCAGAGCAGGGGAAGGCCTGGGAGTGGCTGCAATAAAAGCATGTCAGAAAAGACTTTGCCCTGCTGGTGCCCTTCTCATAGCTGTCAGCAGCTGTAAATGGAATAATCTCTGAGAGAACAGAAACCATGGCTGCCATGTCACTGAGGAAGAGGTTAAAACACACCTATAGCTGATGAACGTGGGAGACCACAGAACAGCTTGGCTGGGTGGCAGGGGATGCAGAAAGAGAACTTGGCTAAAAGCAGATTCCTGTGCCACTGTAATTACCTGAATTGCTACCTGCAAGTTCTTAGCTCAGTGACAACAAAACCTTGTGGGTCCCTACACTGTTATTTTCTATCATTCACTGCTAGTCAAGGATCTGGCAGTGCTGATCTTGCCAGTGGCTTTCTCTTAGTGACCTGATGCAAGTGGCTGTGGGCTTTTCCTGTCTGAAACAGCAGGGACTCACAGCCAGTTTGCAACTCAAGGGGGAATCTAGACATTCTTTGCTTTCTCCCTTACACAATACACTTCCTTATAGATCTAATCTGGACAAAGATATGGCAGAATGAGGTCTCAAAGTTTGCTAGATGGCAGCTTTTCAGACAAATCCTCTCCAGGGAACACTGACTCAGCTTTCAGAAGCAAACCTGCCCCGCCACAAGTGTGCCCCTTGTTGGGGGAGCAAATATCTCTGCCCTCCTCAACTTTCCTCCCTGCTGCACCATGTGCCTCTTTGCCATGGGAGTGCCCCTGAGCAGCACTTCCTTTCTTTGCACTGGCATTTTTTCCAAATGATTTGGTTTGGTGCCATTAAAAAAAAAACACAAACAAACCAAAATCCCCCAAACCATAAACAAACCAACCCAAACACAGAACCCACACAAAGCTGTCAGGAGAAAGCAGGTGGGTTTAGTAATGGATTTCCACAGGCATGAAGGTCATCTATGGCAGGGCAGAGATAAATGGCCATCTCAATTCTGAGAACAACTGAGACCTGCCCACTAGGTAATGCTCAGACATGATGAATTTAGAGCTAGTCAGATGGATACAAGAACCATCTGCCCTATGCCCTGAGTGCTTCACCAGGGTACAGAGGGGTTTCTGTTTTATTCAACTTTCAGCTATTCCAGTGCTCCAGAGGCAGGAGCTTGAGTTCTTGGGAAAAGGTGACTACTGCCTTACTCATTTTTAAAAACTAAGAGTTGTTCTTCCTTTGTTTCTTTCAATCACTCTTTGCTTTTCTAGGTTTTACTGTTTTCAGGGTATTGCATGAACAGGTTTTGATTCTGTAACACAAAATGTCACTTTTCTATGGACTTGGATTGAAGCAAGTTATTTCCTGATCCCTGAATTTTGACAGTATCAGTTTGTTAGTTTAGCCTGAATCCTTAAGACTGCTGAAGCACTTGTAGTATCTGTTTATCTGTCTCCCTCTGTATAGACTGAACTGTCAAAGGATGTCAGTCACACAAAGGAAAAAAACCAAAGTATCTTTCTAAACTCCTTAACAATATATGTCCAGGCAAAGAACCTTCTTTTCTTCCCTTCTCTTCCTCAAAACAAGGAATGGAGAGCAGAGTTTAGCTCTTAGCCATGCTGTGCAGCAGCTTCCCATAGTCAATCAGCCACCTCTGGCTCAGTGGGGAATGTCATGGATGACATGGAATGTGGGGTTACTCTGGCACCTGAGAAGGCCAAAGAGACAAAACATGGAGCCCACATGTTGTTGTTGCTGCTGAGTGAGAATTTATTCTCTTCCCAGTTCTGGTGTCTGCTCAGGCCCTCACTGTGGAAGCACCTGCCAAGGAGATACAGGTGGCGCGAGGAAGGGACGCGACTCTCCACTGCAATTTTAACACCAATCACAACATTGACAGAGGAGACTTTGTTGTCTGGAGGAAACTCCTTAGTCCGGTAAATCATGAAGGAACACACGATGGGGCTTCCAAGAGAGGGGGGTGGTAGGGGAGATGGAAGCGGGACTGTGGGTGGGAATGTGTGTTGGAAGAAAGATGTTTCTTCCGGACTTCCTTTAATCTCAGAACTATGCAAACAAACGCCGATTGAGGTGCAGCTTATCCTGCATCTATTGCACAGTACTAGGCAAGCCACACCCTTCTTTTTCCTCCCTCTTGGTCTTACAACTGTTTATTGAGGATACATCACTGTATGTACTGTGGGGTTTGCATCAATTGAAGTGAAATATTCAGGTAACTTCTAAAAAGATACATGTATTTTTAAGTATGTGTATTATCCATATATATTTATATATGTGTGTATCTTTGTTACTATGTAAAATTTTCAAGCTAATGGTAACAGTACAGGGAGAGATTCTTGAGGTCTCCTACATTCATATGGAGTATTTAAAGGCAGGGAGACTTAGTGAGAATTAGTGAGAGGGGAAGCAGCCTTTGGAGGTCTTGGAAGAACTGCCAAGGGTTTCTTCTCTGCAGACTCTTGCTGGAATAATTTGTGTAAGCATTGGGGAATTTGATTGCCATATGGATCTCAGACAAGTCTCACATTGTCCTTCCATGGAAAGGAAAGGTGAAAAAGCCCCAGCAAAAGGAATCAGCTGTCTCTGATTTCACATAAGGTGGGAGGAGGGGACTCTTGGTTAAAACTTGGTTGTAATAATGCCAAGGTCATGGGTTCAATCCCCTGTATGGGCCATTGACTTAAGTGTTGGACTCGATGATCCTTGTGGGTCCCTTCCAGCTCAGAATAGTCTGTGTATCTGAATTTCTATGTTTTTCTTGGCATTTTGTCAAACTGGTGCAGTTCAAGGCCCTCTTTTCCAAGCTGCTCTTAAGAGTGGGCTAATTCATCAAGTTACATTGTAGACCTGCACAGAAGGAACAGAGGCTGATCCTCTTCCGTCCCTCTCTACCAGATTGATGCTGTCACAAGGTACTTTGATGGATATGAGCAGTACGGCGAGGGCTACGAGAACCGTATCCAGTTCACTGGGGATGTGAACAGTGGGGACATCAGTATCACCATCAAGGAGGTGACCATGGAGGACAACGGGACGTACGTGTGCAGCGTCCGCCTGCGGGATGACCCGCCCCGGCAGACCGCGCTCATGTCTCTCTTTGTCCTGGGTAAGCACGAGGGAGGCAGCACCACATCCCTGGGACAGAACTGCCCTTCCTCCATTGTTTTCAACAACAGATTTTTTTAATTTAAAAAAGGAAAAAAAAAAGAAAGGTGTCATTCCACAATTCCATCTCTGGTCTTTCCCTGCTGAGCATGTGACTCCCTTAGATACCCAACTGTAGAAAACAGTCTTTAGAGCTGTATGGTTCACTTTGCTAGCTAATAATCCGTGCCTCATTACAGAGCACTTCTCATCCCCCCTGTGGCTTGTCATACTCCAGTTATCAAGAAGGGGTTACCTAACACTATTAGACATACCCTAAAAAGCATCTTAGAATTCCTTCTTGGCTTCTCAGTGCCAAGAGAGAAACAAATTAGGTACAAATTCACTGGAGTTCCTTTGAGAAGAAGGTGGTGGGTGCAAGACCAGCCTTTGTTCAGCAAGAGTAAAAACCACAGGTGCAGGAGATGGGCTGAAACAAGAAACTATTTCTGATTAATAAAATTACTTCCTTTTTTCTCCCTTCAGTTGCACCATCCAAGCCTGACTGCAGCATTGTGGGGACACCACAGTACGGGCAGACAATCAATCTAACCTGTGTTTCTCAGGAGGGCTCCCCAAAGCCCAAATACACCTGGCAGAGCTTCAATGTACGCAATGAGCCCCGGGTACTAGAAAAAACAGAAGGTATGGGAAATTCAAAGGTATCAAGTCTTTGAGCTCTTTGCAGATGGGGGTTGGAAAGATTTTTGAAATGCAAATACAATGCAAATACTCTTCAGGATTTTTCTAGATTGTTCCCCAACCAGGATATTGAGAAGTTGTCCCTTTTGATACAAGCCACGAGTAACTTAGCAGGGGGAGAAACACTGTTACCTGAAGTAAGAATGGTCAGTAAGATTTGACCTTCAGCTCTCACCTGGTGAGAAATCTGGCCCTCTCTGGGTCAGCTACAAGTAATTACCTCCCAGCTACTGTTGTAAGTGGGGCTTAACATGAGGAACATCGACTTTTCTAACTGATTTGTCTTCACGTCCCAGCTTGCTTGACAGTGACCAGATCACCTTCTAGAGTGCAGGAAATGAAAGTTGGCTCTGCAAGGGACATTACTTCCAGAGATGACTCCTCACCTAGAGGAAGGTGGTGTGAGAAAGTTACACCAATCCTGCTTTGAGCATAAAAGAG
The DNA here is from genome assembly GCA_013396695.1 of Sakesphorus luctuosus. Taxonomy (NCBI): domain Eukaryota; kingdom Metazoa; phylum Chordata; class Aves; order Passeriformes; family Thamnophilidae; genus Sakesphorus; species Sakesphorus luctuosus. The sequence continues at coordinate 416,787 of VWZD01006664.1, read as the reverse complement.
GTTTCTGGCTCTTTAGGACTGACATATAGGCCCAAATATTTTATTTGCTTTCCTTTTAAGTCAGAAAAAGGAACTGAATTTCCATAGCAGGGCCTTTGGTAGAACTATTTGTACAGAAATGAGGGTTTAATACTCTTAAGTGTACTCTAATGAGTGTAGGACTGACAAAGCACTCCTATTTATTCCATTAAACAACCTTTGCTTTTTGCTGGCCCTTCAAAACTGAGTATCTGAGCCTACCCCTCCCAGTCTAACTCACTGCAGCATCGCTGTGGAGGTGAAGTAAGTATCATGAGACTCAACAGGATACTCAGCACTCATAGCCGATCCTTGCATGAAATATGCAAAGGACGAAACATCACCAGGGACACGAACTTCATTCATCCCACTGGCCACTAAGCGGTGCCAGCGCATCGCACACAGCACTGAGCACACCGAGACCTGCCAAGGCAGCCGCTGCCTCCTCCTGCTGCCATCCCGCTCTTCCCTGGGACAGGAGTCTCTCCCGATGCATTTCCATCTCGCTTCTGTTTCCATCAGAGCACCCACGTCCCAGCACTGTCCCCTTCTCCCCAAGCTGGATGGACAGTCGCTACAAGCAGGTTTTTTCTGTGTTAAGCACGTCCTGCTGCTGCAAAGTGTGCAGAACCCCCTCAGGAGACGCTCCAAAACTGACAGTGTCTGACGCCCATTTTTCCCAGTTTGATTCACTTTTGATTTAATAGGAGGACTTACATTCCAATTACAGACTCCAACTCTGAGAGATACAAACATCACACCAAAAAAAAAACCCACCACACACCAACAACAAAAAACCAACCCCAAAAGGAAAAAAGATAAATAAGCATGGGAAGTATGTAGAGAATAAAAGAAAATAAAAATAATCAAGCCCATAGTTTGCAATTTCTCAGTTCCCATGCTCTTCTACTACCAGGCACTAGGTGCCAGCAGAGACTAAACAGAAAGAAGTGCAATCACAGGGAAATAAAACAGGAAAGCCACGGAAAAGTATCCAGTGTTTTGCTTTTAGAGCAGAGATCTGCAGCTTTATCACAAAAGCATGGAATACACACACAAATATCAGCTGGAGATGTAACAAACAAAAACTGACTGCTTGAGCAAATGGAGCTGCACTTCAGCCTGTGGTTCTGAGCTCTGTTAGACTGGACAGAAAAGACCAGTAATCACAACACAATGTCACTGCATTTCTGTTCCTTTGTTTATTTTCACAGCCTGTGTGGCCTCTCCTAGAATAGAAAACTTTTCCCCCCTGTGCTAAATAATTTAGATCTGAAATCCTAAGAGCTGGAGGATTTAAGAGCTTTTTGTTGTTTTACAAGTTAATTCACTAGAGGGCCAGTTCTGAAAACCAGATGATGGTTTGGGAAGCTTAAATTTCTCAGCAAAATTCAATGCAAAAACCAAAAAGCTTTCACTAAGCACACACACTTTTCTATCCTCCACCTAGAATTTTCTTTCTAGAAAGAATGTTCAAATGCCACACACTCCCTGTAATCTAAACAGCACAGTTCTGTTTGTCCTCCCACAAATCACACCAAAGCCTAGCGATGAGAATGGCAGCTCCTGAGCAAGGCAGAGCAATCCATCAGCTTTAATAACCTCTCCTCACTCCAACTCCCCTGGGCTGGAATTGCAGGGCTGCTGTCCCACTTCCTTCCCTAATTCTTTTCTCTTTCGGACTGGCCTTGTGTTTCTCAACAGGGGAACAAATAACTCTGAAGAACATCTCAGCAGATACCTCTGGCTTTTACATCTGCACTTCCAAAAACATCGTGGGAATGGAATTCTGCAACATGACAGTCAGCGTTGTGCCACGTAAGAGATGGGGCTGCTCACTGCAAGAGCAGCACCAGAGAAACCACCTGAGCAAAGAGTCAAAGGATTAAGGGAGGGAAATAACAAGTTTGTTATCTGGTTCCTGCACACCTTTAAGAGAGACCCTCTCCACTGGTTTAGTGCTAGTAGAGCACACGCTAACTCATAGAGTTAGTTCTCAGATGACAAAAAAATGTTAGAGACAGGACTGAGCTTGCAAAGTCTGAAATTGACCTTTATCAACAAAGTATGGCAGTTGTGGGGCAGTCCTGTGGTGTAAAGGAGAGCACTCTGGACTCTGTCTGAATCCCAAGGACATGAGTTCGAGTCTCAGTGGGACCGTCCCCCAGCAGTTCAATCCCTCCCTGCCATCCGATCCCGTCAGATCTCGGATGCTCAGCAGGGTCAGCCCCGGTTAGTACCGGGGGCTGTGACAGTCCCGAGCACTTCCCTGTCACTGTCCAACCTTGCTCAGCCGTGGCAAATGGACTTTAGGACTTAAACAGCGGGCCAGTTCTGTGCATGCTGTGCCTCACCTAAAAAATCCACTGCGCAGGCTGGAAGGGCACACCCACATGGGGAGAGCCCTGCCCAAATCTGCGTTCGTGAAGTTTGGCCATACATACACAGCAGTTGTTCACATCTAGGGGCTATCACTATCTAATTGCTCCTTCAAACTTATCAACTACCCTACAGAATTAATTCCAGTTGCTGTAGACAAATAAGTGTGGCTTTCACTCAGTTGGGATCTGGTAGTGAGCTGACACCTGGTGGGGTGGTTTGCAGCCCAGGGATTGCGCTGATTTCCCCGACATCACTCTCCCCGCAAAGGGCTAATTGTTCCCTTGCCCTGTAGCCTCCATGAACATAGCGCTGTACGCCGGCATCATCGGAGGCGCCGTGGCTGCTCTGATAGTGATCGGGATCTTGGCCTATTGCTGCTGCTGCCGCCAGGGGGGCAAGGACGCCGACTACGAGATGACGTGAGTGCCCTGCCCTTTCCTGCAAGGATGAACGAACATAGGCAGCGATCTCCTCTTCCCTCCGGCATCAACATACGGAGTAGCAAGCACAGGAGGAAAAAGAAATCAAGGAGAGTGTGCGCTGCTTTCTCATTTCAATTTCTAGCCTAGTGGCTCCCACCTCTGCTCGTGGGGAACATTCCCACACCTTTGTGGTCTCCAGCGGGGAGCCAAAACCTTGCAGCTGAATTAGCACACAATGCTGTGAAAAACCAGAACAGAGCTCACACACCTCTGGCATCACCAACAAGGTTTCATTAGGTGGTGGGTTCTCTGACCCTGGAGGTTTTTAAGATGAGACTGGATATGGCACTTAGTGCTGTGGTCTGGTAATCAAAGTGGGGTTGGATTAAGGGTTGGACCTGATGATCTCAGAGGTCTCTTCCAACCCAACTGATTCTATGATTTATGGAGTTCTGTTTGGTGCAGTTCCAGAGCAGCTTAGAGCAGTGTAAAACCATCCTAACACAAAAGCTCTTGACTGTGGTTTCTAGCTGGTTTTAATTAACGTCTCTACTCCTGAACACTGTTTTAGAGAGCGAGAAGAGAAACATGAACCATCCAGGGAGATGCCAACAAGGCATCCGAGCGAAGAGGAGGATGCTGAGAATGCATGAAGAAGCAGGAGGCCAATGTCATCTTCAGGACTTGCCGAGGCACAGACATCACTGCAGAAAAGAAATCAATCCCTCTTTCTTACTGCAAGAAGTGAATAATGAAATGAAAACTAATGGGTCTGCCTTCAAGTTCTGGGAGAGAACATTGTTGTTTCCCTGCAAGGAAGTGCTTTATGTACAATGAGTACTGATACATAACCTCATAGCAGAAAAATGCGTGTGGAGCACTGTTTGATCCAGCCATCCCAAAATAACCAGTCTTCTGGACTCCCCACTTTCTGAAAAAAGAAACCAATCAGGCCTATTTGGAGAACAGAGTTGCTGCTGTATCCCCAGATCCACAGAAGGTTTCAAGGTCACCAACTGCAATTCACCAGGGAAAGGTGGTCCTGTTTACAGTGCCGTGCAAATGTCACTGCTTACAGCATTGCCCAGAACAGCAGCTTTGTCTGTGCAGGTTGGAGCAAAGTGATTTTTAAGGACATTTTATCAAATGCGTTCTTTGTATATATTATACATGCACATATAAAGACATGGGAAAAAATTCATAGATGACCAATGAAATTCTCGTGTTTGGGACAACAGTGCATGGGTAATGTAAGAAGTCAGATGGCCTTGTAACTGGCAGCTGGTAAGATCTAGAAAGAGTCCAGTAGCCTGGATACTGTCAGACTCCTGAATTTCTGATTTCAGAGTTCCCAAGTACTGATTTTTCATTACATTATTCTTTCTTCTGATTATTGCACGCGCAAGTCAGAAATAGTCCTCTGCTCCTGCTGCTGCTTCTGAAAAAATGACAGTGTGACAGCATGTGCATGGCAAGTACATCTCTAATTAAGAAAAAAGGGGAGGGAAGAAAGAAAAATACCTTTTTATTCAAAACTGTAACAATTTAATGAGAAGCACTGTATGTGCAAGGTATGTGCAAACATGGAGAGAACTATCTTTGGAAGAGAGCAGACTGTCCAAATGACTGTCAATGAGGTATTAAAGGTAATTAACAGCTGGTTTGGGGTTGGTTGGTGGGTTTTTGTTTTTCTGTTGTGGTTTTGTTTTTTAAAGACATGTTCAATAAATTACTTACAGTAAAATATTTATCCTTTCAAAACTCTTTCCTGCATCTTCAGGAGTTTCAGAAACTTGCTGCAATGCCTCCCACATACCCTTTACTCTCAAATAGTTTCTGTTATGAAAATCTAAAATTTAACTTCAGAGAAGAACCAGCAATCCTCCTACACATGACCAGCATTTTCTAGATTTCGAACTATGAAAATCACCCTACCAGAACTGTTATTCTGGTTTGCTTTCTGGCTGCCTTTGTTTTACACACTGCTTAAAATACAATTACTCATTTGTGGCAATAACAACTGCAAAGGCCAACAACAGGAGGTCTTTACAAAGAACATGCAAACACAGATCTCTGGTGATGAGAAACCTGAAATGCAGCTCAGCAAGACATTCTGAGGACCTTCTCCCATGATGCATGACAAAACATTGCAAAAATGGATGACTGAAAAAGAAGGTTGCACAGAGAAGCTGAAGGCAGATAAAAAACGAAGTGCATGGCTCAGAAACAGAGCTGGTATGTATTTTACTGCCTTTTGTAACAAGCAAGTGTAATGTGAATTATCTAATTAGCACTGTAACACCTTTTTACTGTACAACAAAAGCTATTTCTTTTATCAGTGTTACAGACATTAGTCAGCACACCCTGTGCCCTCCACCAAAACCCTGTGGCTGAAGAGGGCTTTGCTGAGGGGTAAAAGTGTGGATTCTCCAATATATTATTTGGAAAGACCAGCAAAAGGACATGCCAATTATCAGCAGTGTTTATAGCCAGGAGCTGGCTCTGGCCACTAAACCATTTAAACACTGAGCTACCTGTTCTATACCCTTCATTTTTAGGGTGTGTAAAGCTGAATTGCTGTTTGCTGAAACCTTGAAGCAACACACACACACACTGGCCATGTCAGGCACAGGGAAAAAAGCAGACGAGCAAACCTGCACTAAGTTATCTGAAGAAACCAGGCACAAAATGTAGAAGAGATTACATAATGACCCCCAAAGCCATGAATTCCATTCTCTGTAAGCAGGTTCCATAAGAACCACCAGGGGAAAAGCAAGAGAGTCCAACTTGACAATCTTTAAAACAAAACTGCTTAAAGTTCTGCAACACTAAGCTCAGTTCTACACTGCGAAATAAACTGACAGCTCATGAAGATACGGCTGAGATAATGCAGTGCTCCTTATAATTTTTCTTTTTTTCTTTAATTAGATTAATACCTTAGAAGAAAGTGCACTTATCAGAATGCTTTAGGTGTTTTTCCTCAACCAATTTGTTAAACTCAGACAGAAACACACACATTCAAATTTCTATCTTACTCCAAGGCTTTTCTGTGCTGGTTACTTCTCTGTCTTGTATGTCTTTTGAAGCAGGAATAACTCCAAGAGTTACTTGTAGTGTATCTACAACCTGAAACAAAATTAAACCACCAATAACATATTTGGAGGGAAGATGGAGAAAGCCAGTGATACTTAACTAATTCCAGAGTTAATCATGGAATCGATTGGGTTGGAAAAGACATCCGAGATCATCAAGTCCAACTCTTGGTCCAACTCCAGTCCCTTTACCAGATCATGGCACTCAGTGCCACGGCCAAGCTCAGTTGAAAAACCTCCAGGGATGGGGAATCCACCCCCTCTCTGGGCAGCCCATTCCAATGCCTGAGCACTCTCTCTGCAAAGAATTTTTTTCTGCTCTCCAACTTCAATTTCCCCTGGCAGAGCTTGAGCCCGTGCCCCCTTGTCCTATTGCTGAGTGCCTGGGAGAAGAGACCAACCCCCACCTGGCCAGAACTTCCCTTCAGGCAGTTCTAGACAGTGAGGAGGTATTTATATACATCAACTCACTTCAATACTCACTTCCCTCAAAAGGAAGGAAGTAGGGAGAAAATGTAGGACCAGAAAAGTAAATTCCTACTTTACCCTTTTACACAACTAAAAGTGATTTACTGTAGGCTATTCAACTTTCTTTAGTCACAAACCTATCATGGAAAGCAGCCAGGCCGGTCAGGCATGGCAAATCCATGCTGACTCTTTCCAGCCCCTCTCCTTCACATACCCAAAAATGTGTTCCAAGACAAATTGTTCCATGATTTTTCTAAGGAGTCCAGTGGAGCTGAGCAGCCTGTGCTTTCACAGACCCCCTTCTGACAGGTGGGTGCAGGATTTGCCTCTCATTGCTGTGGACTGTCTGTGACCTCCCCAGTGTGAGAGAACAGCCTTGCAAAGGTCCCAGGCAGCTTCCTCAGCATCCTCACATGCAGCCCATCTGGCTCTGGGATTTGGATGGGCCCAGAACTCCCAACTGATCCCTGACTCCCTCTTCACCCACTACTGCTGTTCTCCTGGAACCCTTCCTGAGTACAGAGAATTGGGAGACCTTATCAGAAAAGACTGAAACAGGGAAGGTACTGAGCACCTCGGCCTTCTCTGTGTTACTGCAGTCACGTTACTAAATCACATCGTTCAGCACCAGGACCACTTCTCTCTGTTCAGTCTTTTACTCCCTAACAGAGTCTTAAAAGCTCTTATGTTGACCTTGATCCCTTGCAAGCATCAACTCCAGATGAGTGTTGACTTTCCAAACACCATCCCTACAGACCTGGCCACTGTTTGTGGACTCTTCCCCTGTATCCCACTCCTGTTTCCCTTACTCTGCACTGGGACTGGGGTGCAGCCAGGAGATCTCTGTAACCATAAGACACTCCCCCAAATCAATCCACCTGCATTCCTGGACTGCCCTTGTGTTTGGGAGACGCTGTCCTTGATGAAATGCCAACCTTAATGAACTCCTTTATTCCACAGAGCTTACGCCAGAGATACCACCCCTCATTTCTCACACAGCCCCCAAGGTGTGCTCTCACTGCCTTCTTCACTCTTCTCAGGATCCTAAGAAGCATTTCCAGTATTACAGAGGAGCTCTTGCTCCCACAGCCCATTTCAAGATTCAGTACAATTCAGATAAGAGTTAATTATCTCACCATTCTTGTTGCTAGAGCAACAGCACTCCTTTTCTATTTATTTGTATCATCTGTTGCAGGAAAGACACCGAGGCAGTCTTCTAGCTGATGAAGTTCACAGTACAATGATCAAACTGTCAAGATTAATTCTGGATGTGTTGGAACCAGTACTAAATTTATTATAGCCCAATATAAGGGAACACGAGAATTTGTAACTCCTCTCTCCTGCATTTCACCTGTTCACCACGGATTGAAGGGGATTATTTCAAAATGGCAGCTAAAGAAGTTTGTGAGACCTTCTAAGACAGAACCAAGGAGAAGTGAGGGAACAGAGATAACACAGGGTTAGACTAACAGCAGTGTTTGCCTACTTCTTCATTTTACTAAATCACTGGAATAAAACTTATTGGCTGGCCATTCTAGGGTGACACTGAGGGATGATAATCCTGCAGAAGTCATCAAGAGGGCAGAAACTAGATAACAAACTTGTTTTCCTCCTGCTCCACTACAGTGCATTTACTCTGACAAATGGAAAGATGTTGTTAAAGCCTCTGCAGTTCAGCTGCATCAACAGAAGTTAAACCCAGTTTCACACATGTACTTCAGTCACTTCACTTTTGGGCAGAGTTTGGAATTCCTGCTAGCAGAAAGCTGAATTTAACAGGGCTAATCCTACCAGGGCCAAAACCACAGTCCCTCTGTGATAATTATGCAGATTTTCCTGAAGATATCAGGAACAGAAAACTACAACTACTTTGCAAGGAAATGGAGCCAGGCCTTCCTGGAACACAGATTTTCATTCACCCAACACAAAACTTATTCAGAGAATCTGCCCTTCAGCACACACCACCACCTGATGGCCTGCTCAGGGTCCCTGACTTTGGAAGCAAGATTTCCAGCTGGATCTGGCTCAGCCTGGACCTCACTCTGGGAGAGCTGTCACAGAACACACCCTGTGGGATAAGTATCAACTGTGCCATTTAATCAAGGATCCCAGCCCTGCTTCCTCCACTCTGACATGCACCCAAACAGCAAGGCCCAATGCCCAATATTTGACAGACCCTCTACCCAGAAAATCCCCACCAAACTATTGCCTTGCTTCCACCTTTTTAAGATTTTGAAGACTGACATATTGCTAAAGATGTAACAAAAACTAACCTTACTATAGACACAGCACTCAGTCCCTGATAATGTAACTAGTCCTAATGCAGAGACCAGAACTGCCACAAGCTTTGAGCCCACAGGAATTTGTAGTCTTTGGCCTCATTCAGAGATCTGCTTGAGAGAGTCCTGTGGCACATGGTCCTGAAGAGAAAACAGGTCCAGGTGATCCTGTTGACTTTTCAAGTATCACCTCCCCCAGGATAAACAGGCAAAAAAGCAGAGGTTCACCAAAAGGCTCCCAATGAAATTCCCCCATAAAAAGAAAACACACAGAGATGGCAGCAGGGACAGGTGACTGGGGAGAAACACAGACATGCTGTGTGGGTGTGCAGGCATGGGGACAGGAAAGCCAAAGCCCACCCAAAGCTAAATCTGGGGAAGCACAGGAAGGGCAAGAAGGACTTCTGTGGTTGCATCTAAATGGGAATGAGGACAAGGATAAGGCTGCTTTTGCTTTGATCTTTACTGGGGAGACCAGGTTTCCAAAACAAAATTCAAATTAAAGATGTGAAACCCAAGTGTTCTGTATTTACAGTACATATGCATGTATATAAGAGTGCTGGAGCAGAGACAGGAGTCAACAAAAAATTCTTCCACAAACCTAATTTCTGCAGTCTACTGAAAGGTGGTGGACAGGCCAGCAATGCACAAGGGACAGCTAATCCACAGCTTACACACACAGAAGCAGTAGGTGCTGTCACTCTGTATTAACATGCTTTATTTTTCAGTATCAGATACTCATTCTGAAGAGAATTTACTTTCCTTTAAGGAAAGAAGCATTATTTGATTGTGTTTACTTTTCAAGAATTTAGTTTCAGAAATTATTTTTGGAGAAACCAGTGTTTCAAATTGCAAAACAAAGCAAGAGCTCAAAAATGAAAGAATTTTCTATCATCCTTCAACAGCTGCTGAGAATCCCCCTCAGTATATGCAGAATAATAGTATTAAATGGGCTACATCAAGTTAATGTACTTATTCTAATTATATAGGTTTTATGGGTTTCACTAAAAAAACCCCACTACAGGTTGTTGGTTATTACAGTCAGAGTTACTGCTCCAGTTAACAGCCCACTGCTGCTGCATATAATTAGATCTTCTACAGCTTATGTGCTATTTTAAGTTACAGGTGATAAGGCAGAGACATGCCATGCAATCCTGACGGTTATTTCTCCCCTTCTGCTCAGATTCTTTATCCCAGTCTTGATACAGAACACCTGAAGCACAATAACAAATATTCTTAGGTTTTTGTACCTAACTCTGAACAAGTATTTTGATAATACTTTTTGAAGAATTCCCTTCGACATTAGAACTGAAACAGGAAACTTTTATTGCAATGCTGAACTCAGAAAATAATTCACAGATTACAGTTCTGCATGTTTTGAAATGTCAACAGAGCAATGACTGTCAGTTAAGACACATTCAGAACCTGAACAACTCCATACAAACACAGGGAACCTTTTACTCCACAGGCACACTCATTCCATTACAACATCCCCAGGTGTTTCCCCCTGGTGAATTTGTCTTAGAGGTTTGTTGTCTCTTATTTGGTGAAAACCAAAAGGTAAACAGCAGCCTCAAAAGAAGGAAACACAGAGTCATTCCAGGAAATTCAGTGAACAGGGGCAAACAGGTAAGAGGAATGAAAATGCCTCAAGGATCCTACAATGCTGGCAGAAGGGCCTCAACTGGCCTTGCAGCAGCTGTAACAGTTTCCAACTCAACAAGCAATTGGCCTTTTTTGACACACTGATCAGCATGGCTAAGTTTATCCATAAATAAACCTCTTTTTCAGTTGGGTCTTGTCGGTACTTGTTTTGTTAGGTTTTTTTAATTTTAGTTGGGTTTTGTTTGCATTTGTTTTTTTTCCTATTGAAAAGAATGAACCAGCTCATGTTGAGTTTCAGTACCTACACAGTAAGTACCTTCACAGGGTTAGTTGCTATGGAAATAGCATTTCAAAGCTGGACTTCTCTTGCAACAAAATGCAGAAACAACTTGGAAAAACAAGGTTGTATTTCTGAGAATCAGTTGCTTAAAGACACGTGGAATAAGGACAAGGCTCAGATAACAGACCAGTCCAAGAACTGCACCACCATAAAATTAAACATCTAAAGAATGTCAGTCTCTCACTTCTTTATGTGCCCTCAAATAATTACAACTGGTACCTACCCAGCCTGACTAAAACTTGTGAAGTGCATCAGTTTGAATTTGATACTCCACAAAACCCCCCAAAACAACCAAATAAACATCAAACCAAACAAACAACAAAGCAAAAAACTGAAAACACTTCAGACTTCTCTTCAGCCTGTAGGGTCAAGGGACATGCATTTCTTGAAAAAAAAAAAATGATGGAAATTTAAGAAAAAAAATGTTGTACTTGTTCCTGATGTACACAATATAGCCTGTACCTCTAGAACAATAACAAGCAAGTTTGCCACAGTGCTCCTTTCAAGACATTTCACATCAAGTCTGCTTTCTAGCCTTGAAAGACCACTCAAATTCTTCGTGGCTGTAGATAATGAACAAGATTTTTATCTTCTTTAAATCCAGTCCAACAGTTTTATCATTCTAACAAGAACTTTGACTGTCAAGGGTTGCACAGAAGGTGAAAACCTGCAGTCTGGACAAACTATCAGTTTTCTTAGGGAAACAAAGAAAATTAGAATTTACAGCTGTCCTGAATGTAAAAAAGATTTTCAAATATTGAAAGACTTGGATAGATCAGATGAACCTTTCAGAAATCGAGTTACTCCTCTTCCTTGTGCGACACTTGTTTCACAAGGGGAAGTCTTCACACCACATGGAGAATCACCTATTAAATTAAAGACAGATTGCAAATCAAGTCAGCCTTTAAAGCCTGCATAAGTTAATGGCATTGTTCTTCAAATGCTGTGGAGCTGAACCTATTCAATAGCTCTAATACAAGAAGTTAGACAGGTTGTGTGTGTCCTCTACAAACACAAGATCTCATGACTTATAAGTGGAAGAGTTTCAGAGTTTAATTCAGCATATCGTTATATGCAAGAAAGTAAGCTGAAAAGCCAGAATTCTTACAGTTCTTTATCTTGCAAACCTGCTCCTGTTCCTCTGAAGATTGGCCATGAACTGCCCAAATGAACTGAGCCCATGTGCATTCTATGACAAAAATCCTGTCTCCAAAAAGATGACCTGAAATGGGCAGTCTTTACAAACTGAGCTGTGACAGAATCCTTGGAACAAAGAGCAGCTGAGCTTGCACAGGTAATGATTTAAGAGCAAGGAGAGTATTTTAAAGATGGCCCTGCCTCAAAGCACCTAAGCACATGAGAACAAACTTCAGGTAGCAGAGAAGTAAAGGCGTATAAAGCAGAGAGCAACATTTTTAAGAAAAGCTAAATTTTTAGAGACCTTTTTGACCCTAAAATTGTGTCCACTAAGAAAAGGGCTGGTCTTGATGTTTGTGTCTTCCAGAATTCAGTGAAATCCACATGCTCATGCAGAGCTGTGCAAGCTTTATGCCACTGACAAGCACCATGTAATTCCAGAGATTTGAAAAAGCAACAATTGGATTAAGTTTAAATACCTCTTTTCCTTTAAAAGTGTGAAAGTTTCAAACTCACAATTAGAAGGGATAAACCCATGATCCTGACGCGGAGAACCAAAAGGTCCGTCATATCCAGAACTCTCAGCTTTCATTTTCTGTGTGAAGGAATAAACATTCAAAATAAAATGTGTGTTCAAAAATGCAGATTCCATGAAACCCACGAGTTATGGCCAAAAAAACCACAATTTCATCAGTCTGCCCAATATATGCCACAAAGGGCAGCATCCAAAGGGCAACCAGCTCACCTGAAACTGCCAAGTTTGAACACCCAAACTGACTGCAAACAAATCAGGGTATCAGTTTAAGGAATCTGACCTGAAAACATCCCCCACGCAGTTTGACAACCCTGATACTGGTGCTTTGGCCACAATGGGAGTCCTCCAGGGGCAGGTGAGTCGCTGTCAGTGGGACCCCATAGACACTGGCTAAAGACTTACTGATGCAGTAACTTGACCAAGACAAAAGGAAAACAAGGAAAGTTAAACAACTGCTTCTCCACAATAACAAATGCAGCACTTAGTCACATGAAAAACAACTTTTTTTCAGGCACAGCACCACATAATGAGTTTTTTGAACGAAAGACTACTAATTATTGTCTCTTAAGTGCTGCTACAACTACTGACTGAGATTACAAATGCCATTTCCTCCTTTCCCAACTATTTACTTTTTGTCTCTCCACACCAAAAAGATCACAGAACCTCCTGTATATACATCATATGTAAGGTAGTATAAAAGCTTCCTAAGTAGAGATATACTAGAAAATACTGAGAATTTCTCACCAAATACAGTAAACCCCTGAACAAAAACAGTGAATTCTAATGCAATTAACACTTCTCTCAACTCTGCAATACTGACAAAATAAGAAGTCATCATACTGGAGACAACTCCTGGGTAATACTCACGCCATTTTCTTGCAGGATGCCAAAGCACAGCAGATTATATCTTGCTCCTCATGCCACTGGCACCTACATGAAATGAAATTCAGGCTTATTTCAGAAGCAGCTGTGCAGTTAATCAACACAAATAGTTGGTCTGGTCTGATGCAACAGGAACAAATACTAAAGATATTATCTTTTTGTCGCAGTGACCATGTAGTACCTTTAGAATTTCACAGAGGAACAGAGTTCAGTAGCTGTATTTATGCAGAGTTGAAGGCCTGCTTATCACAACCTGCTTCGTGCTGAGGTGAAGAGTAGGGAGAAAAGAGAACCCTAAGACATGACGAAGAAGTGAATGGAATTTAAAGGCAACCATTTGAAGTTTCCCATTAACGTGAAACAGTTCCTTGCAGCACAAACATCCTCACTTTCCTGTCCAAATGCATGTTTTAAAGTACATTTTTCCATTTTCCTTAAAGTCTCTCTCTAGTGTGAAGATACTCATGGAAATGGAAAACTACCCAACTGTAAAAAAGACAAAGTGACACTGATCTTGAAATCCATACTCCAAGCAGACTTCCCAGAATAATGTATGTGTTTTTTAAATCCACTGAAATTTAAGATCAAATTATTGGTTCTTTCTTAAAAGAGTAGGAGAGGAAAAGTTAAAGTCTATTTCTAAATTAACTGCATCATCTCACAATATGCTCCTGCAACTCTGGAAGCTACACAGCACTTCTTGCACAAACACAGAAGAACCTGAAAGCAGGAAAAGCTTTACAGTTAGAGACATAGGGGAGGAAAAGTAAAAATCCTACAAAGAATCCTACAAAGTAAATAGGATTCCAGGTGTGTAATAAAGAACATTCATTCTGGAAATAAAAGGGCCTCTCTTAATGCCTGTGCTTGAGAACTTGATTTATACCAGTGGCAAACACACCTTGACCCTCATCACAGCAGCAGCAGGAAGCACTTGGTGTGTGCCAACAGCCAGGTCCCACCCAAATTACACCTTCTAAGAGTCTGAATCTTCTCGGTTCTCTGATTTCCAGTGATATACCACCATGTGTTTTATTCTCATTTTTATCTCCTCCTTTAAATTAGGCCTCAGACTGAGCATTAGAAAGCCATCTATCTTTACACTTCTGGGAGGGCAGCTTCCATTTCCAGTTGTCCCCATGATGTGACAAGAAGCCTCTCTGGCTGGAAGGTCCAGCAGCACACGAGCTGTTTGTAGAGCACGAAGACATTCCAACAACACATATTCACACACAGACACACCCACCATACCTGGTGTTACTGGAGAAATCCCACAGGCACACATCCAGTGTCCTATCCACCCATGTGATGGATGCCTCCTTCTGGTATTTCTTCTGGTACAGTTCTATTATCAAGTCTTCCACAGCAAAAAGCTCCAGGTGGGTCTCAATGCCTACAGTTCAGTGACAATCCAGGCCAGGAGAACAAGAGTCAGAGAATATTCTGCCCAGCAAACTTTTCAGCCAGTCCCTGTTTATTGCCAGGCCTCTTCCCATGGCATCAAAACTCAAAGCTATTCCACCAGTGCTTTCAATAAAATCTGGCTTCCTAGCAAAGGGGGATTTCTCCACTGACAGCCAGAAAAGAGGAAAACCATGCAAAATAGTTCTAGCTATCAGCACCCCCTTCTATGAAAACACCATTTTCAGACAAATACAGCTGTCTATGATTGCATAATCCTTATTTCTGGGAGCAGGAGGGGATAAAAGGAAGGACAAAAATTATGTATTTCCTACCTGTTTTGCTCGCCATTCGACTGAGACACCAGTTAACTCGGAATCTGTCTTTAGACTAGAGCAAAGAAAACTTCTGTCACCTCCAAGGAGCACAGTACATAATTCTGACATTTGTATTTCTGACTATGTCTGAAAAAGTCTCTTCCAAAACAAAACTTTTTGTGGGACTGAATGTGCATTCTTCCTGAAAACTATCTTGAAGAGGAACCAAGTTTCATGCATATCTCTTCAAAGCCCTGTATTTATTATTCTTATATTTCATTAAGCCCAAGATCTTGATCCTCCCAACCTTCTCAGGGATTAAGATTAGGCTTGAATGGAATTGAAACGTAACATATCTGTTACAAAGCTTCAACACCTCTGAATCTCAACATTTTGTTTTGCTCCTTAGCAAAAGAAGCTTGAGCAAAAATTAAGACACATGGTATTCTCCCAGGCAAAGAGTCACAAAAGGCATCCCTTGAAAAAAGCAGGATTGTATGACTGTTACTGAGCACAATCAATTTAAGTCAATCTTAAAAGCTCTTAACCCAAGTCAAAAGAATGTCAGAGACCAAAAGACCCTGTTCATCAGCAGGCTAGAGCCAAAAGTGCAGGCTGAAAATAAGAAGGCAGAAAATTAGGTCTCTGCTTTATTAAAACATTGGCTTCTAGAGGCCATTTCTTCCTGCATGGAACTGGGACACTTCAGACAAGAGTGGCTTTTCCCACTTATTTGCACACTGATAAGGGCTTAGACCAAAGTTTTAGCCATCCAACAGAGGTGAAAGTGTAGATTTTGAGCATCTTACTTTGACCTTAACCATACCCTGCAGAAAAAGCGAGGCTGAACCCCACTGGCTGGCTGGGCAAATTCCAGAAGTTCCTGTAACACAACTGCGTAACACGTACGTGGGATATGAAGTCCAGATATGGGGATCTTGTGAGTTTCATCACCTAGTGGGGAGGGGGAAAGGGGGCAGGAAAAAAATCCACAAGAAGTTATCAGAAGTTCTGTTTCCGTAAATGATACAGTTCCTTCCTTCTTTTACCTTTTTATATACATATATGTACACACACAAACCCGCAGTGTCTGATTAGAGTTCTGAAAGTCTTGCTTCTGTCAGCAGAAGCCTGGCAGGTCTGGGCTGTGAACAGACACACACTCTTGCCCCATTTAAAAGGCCATTATCCAAGTATTTGACATAGGAAAACACAGGCCAAGTTTGTTCCCTCTGCACACCAGAAGGGGAAGCATCCTAACAAACAAACCAGAATCTATAACCATTACTAAGAGGCACAAGGGAAACAAGGCAGGCCAAGCCAGACACTACAATGGTATAAATACTTTAACTTTGTACAGCCACAAAACGTAACTTTTAAATGTTAACCACCATCTTTGGTTTGCCCTGTCAATAATTAGCACTCCATACTGAAGATACACACAAGGACTATCAAGGGAAGGACACTCTGCTCAGATGGGACTGATAGGCCATACAAAGATGTCCCATTTAAAAACAACATATTGCATAGGAAAACAGAACACAAATAATTCAAAACAAACTGACAAAACTGACAAAGCGGTTTTGAGTGTTTCAAAACAAACTGACAAAATTGACCAAGCTGTTTTGAGTGAAATGTTCTGCCATTTGCGTGTACAAGAAACATACAAAAGGTGACTGACCAGCCTCTTTGCCACTCCTTTCTCTTTGAAATTTGACAAGTTCCCAGAAGGGTAAACTATAGACTTACAAAACAGTGGATACAGGTCAGATGAGCTGAGTCTAAAACTGCACACCTTTACATACCATTCTTTTTCTCCACTGATACTCACCAGCAACCTGGCAATGGTACCGAAAACCACGTGGTGGTACTTCTGCAGGAGACAGAGAAAGAACAGTCATCATCCAACATCCACAGTGACAGACCCTGAACTCTCAACTACACACCACAGAAAGGAACAGCTTCATCTTCCCTTGTGGCCTTCTACAAGTGCCATAACTATTTTTGAAGAAGTTATTTTCAGTTCTATGCATTTTAGAAAACAAACTACATTGTATAGTGTGTTTAGGTCCAATCAAGAGAAACATCCCTTGACATGAAATATACGGCACAAACATCTGAAGTTCTCCTGGATTTGTTCTATCTTCTTTGAAGTTTCCTGCAGTTCTGACAATAAAGCCATCTCTCCAAAAACAATCAGCAGTGCTCTGATATTTTAAGAAGTCCAACCACTTATAGTCAAAGGAATAAACTTGTCTTAAAACCAGAACCTTCTATAACTACCTGAAGGGAAGTTCTGGCCAGGTGGGGGTTGGTCTCTTCTCCCAGGCACTCAGCAATAGGACAAGGGGGCACGGGGGGCTCAAGCTCTGCCAGGGGAAATTGAAGTTGGAGAGCAGAAACAAATTCTTTCCAGAGAGTAATCAGGCACTGGAATGGGCTGTCCAGAGAGGGGGTGGATTCCCCATCCCTGGAGGTTTTTCAACTGAGATTGGCCGTGGCACTGAGTGCCATGATCTGGTAAAGGGACTGGAGTTGGCCCAAGGGTTGGACTTGATGATCTCGGAGGCCTTTTCCAACCCAATCGATTCTATGATTCTAAGTCTAATCTGGGCAGCAGTGACACTAGAAAGTCTCCCTCTCACCCCAAAGCAGAATCAACTACTCCTTGTTTCGCTTGGAACTCACCTGAATCTATGAAGTGATGGAAGTCAGCCATGATGCCATCCTGCAGGGAGTACCTGACACACCCAATCTCACAGGGAAGGAAGCGCTGCTCGCAGTGTGGGGGCAGCTTGCCATGGCTGTAGATGTCCAGGAAGTAGAAGATGTCTGTAACCACAGCTGAAAGGAGAAGGACAAAACCATTTTCAGACAAGACACTGGAGGTTAAAGCAAGCCATCCTGGCCTCACCTCATCCAGTGAAAGCTCTGGAGCATCTTTTTTACATGACTGAGTAAAGCAGGGTAACAACCAACCAAACGCACACATCTTTCTGTGTCTGAGATGACAAGATAACTAACACTTGCAAAAAAGTCAGGCATACCAGTAGTCCTGATACACCTTCCACAGATGCTACTGTGCGCAGAGATCAGGCAAAAAACCCCAACAAATAAAAGCAATTAAAAAAAAAGTTAAATCCCAAACCCACAAGTTGTTAAGAAGCCTGGAATCCAACAGGAACTACTATTCCTTTTAATGGTAGGTCTCTCTGCACTTTAGGAAAATAAGGACAGGAGGGAAAAAAAATCAGTATCTGCAAAGCAACCTCACAGCTCAATTTAGTAACTCACACAAGTTAAATGAGCTGGTAGTAATCTTGTGGGGCAAGAAGATAAGTCTGCTAATTAAAAGGATTGCTTCTCCTCTGCCAAATGAGCTCCCAAAGAAAGCAGCAAGAACACCCAAGACAAATGGTAGGAAATAAATCTATCACTTACTATAAAAAGCATCCAATTATAAAAAATATTTCACAATACACCTTCATCCTTCTCTTCGCGACTGTCATGTGACATCCTCACTGAAGCTCAAGGTAGCTATTTACTCCCTACCTTTAAGTTCTGCCCTTCATCAAAAAAACCTTGGTCTACCTAAATATTAGAGATGTGTTATAACTGTTTTTACACAGAAACAATGTTGTATGCCAGGCTTGGTAACATTTAACACCAGTTGCCCTGAATGGTCATGCATCTCAATTATTCTTTATCATTATCCCTCTAGTTCAGCTGAGAGATCAGTTGTGTCAACTCAAGCCACCAGGATCAACCCAATCAAATCTGCATGGCAATGACAAGGGAGCAGGACCTCCGGCACAGAGGATGCTCACAGGTATCATACCTGGAGAACTGATAAGAAAGGTCTCATTTTCCAGAGTTCTTTCCATAGGGGACAAGTCAGGATGTCATAAAGGCACTGACAGAGTACACATCCTCTTCTGTTTTCTCAAAGAGGGCAGGCCCTTGTTTTTGTTAATACCTCTACCATACAAATTTTAAACTTCAGTATCTAGTAACTCTTCACCCTTTTAAATTAATCATAAATGTAGGACTCGAAGAATTACTTTTTTCCTTTAAAAACCTTGAAATAACTATTAAGAAACTATTAGTGGCTATACTCCCATCAAGCTAGAAACAAAAGGATAGAATTCTTAGAGGGTCAGAAAAAGGGGCACTTGCCGTGAGTTCCCTCCATTCTGCCTTTTAGGGCAGCAGCCCAATAGTTTAAAGCAAAGTTGGCACAGATGGGTTAGTAGCTAAATGTGAACAGCCTTTGTACAGGTGCCACTGAGAACATCCATGGAAGACAAGCTTTCATCTACCAGGACCAATGGCTTCAGGACTACCATACCCTGATCATTCTTCCAAGATAGGGCACAGGCATCTGACAAAGAAGCAACACTGGGCATCTCTTTGGTCAGAGAAGCAGGAACTGGATCACCCACACTGCATGCCTGGAAAAGATGAGAAAGTTAAAAGAGTCTTCTTACCCCAAATAAAGTCCTTTATCTCCCTGAAAATGTAATACTCACTAACAGTTATGGTTAAGTGGAATAACTCTGCAGTTTATATTACAGTGCCTGCATACTTGCAAGGAAGGAAGGCAAAACTGCTCTTCAGTACCTTCATCACCTCACTACAATTTTAAAAAACTCCTAAATTTGCAAAATGTAATTTAAAAAAAAATAAATTCTTGGGTCAACCACTTATCACAGGCAAGGAACTCTTGAAACTGGAAATTAATTTTTCCCCCCTAAGCTTTATGAAAAAAGGCACATGTGTTAGTTGTCTTTGGCTAGGAAACAAATTCATGAAAAGGTGATAAAGCCTTAAGGAAGTCATAGGATTGCTCTGGTACAGAGCAAGGAAGAAGGGCATCTGTATCCATTAGGCACTGAAAATCCATTCACAAACAATAAGCTTTTAAAAGCACTGGAAGAGAAACATGGGCAGGTTTACAGAATTCAATCATTCAAGACCCACATTGGGAATAACATCCACATCCAGGCACACTGATTCCAGATAACCATCTTAACCAAAGTTAACTGGTTATCAGTTTGAATTATTTAAAATAGAATGAGGAATTATACCCATACAAGTAAGCTTTGGTCAGCTCCAAAAGATGAGCACAGCCTTTGTGGTTGCCTGTGTATAGGGCTGTGATTAATAAACTGAGATCACACACAGCCTTATATATACACATTTCCCTATTTGCACTGACAAGCAGTAAGGATGGTGTTCTTTATTTTGGTAAAGCAATTATTCCTTTCCCTGATTACAGCCTTCCAAAATGCTACAACTCGTGGAACGACATGCAGAAGCCTCCATTTATGATTTAGCTATCATTACACTTAGTTCTCTATGATATATAAAAATGGAGTTTCATTAATTACATACCCCCTGCCTGCTGATGATCAAATTCTAAACAGCTTCTTCCCAACCAGGCAGGCCCCCAAATCAGGTAACCCTGCCTAACATCTCCCTACTAGTATAGATTGACAGAATAATTGCAGTTTGGAGTAACTAGTAAATCTGGGTTAGTTAAATTAGTCATTCTCTAGCATTATGGAAGCACTTTAAAGTCCTAAAATTTATCCTCACTACTAATTCATAGTCATTATCTACTAATAGAGCATGAAGAAGTAAATGCATTATTATCCCTTTACTCAATCAGGCTCTTGCCTTTGACACATAAGTTTTCACACTGCCAACCAAGACTGGAATAAAATTAAGTTTTCTGACACCTCACATAATTCAATCTCTGAACCAAACTCTGCTTCAGGGAACTGCTGAGAGAGGAAAAGATACACACACCTTTTCAAGACAGTAAACAGCATAAATGTTGTGTTTTGCACCATTTCCAACCACAACCATGTATGTTCATCTCAACCTAACTGCTTACTTTATATGGTCCTCCACCATAGCACTACCACTCTCTTCATTATCAAACCAACCTAAAAATAATGGCAAAGTGCAATTATTCTATTTGTGCACAGGTTGCAACATTTCATTGTCCTGGTTCACCACACAGCCCTTGGGGAACAACAATCAGCTGCATACAAGGTGTGCTTTCAGGCCATCAGACACAAAACACCTGAATTAATGACACCCACAAATCAAAAGCAACATGAACCTATGCCTGTATCAATTTGCAGTATCATAAATTTAAAAAAAACATATTGTTAAGTCAGGCACTGCAAAATACTGCTAAACATGAGACTAGGATGTTGGACAGACACAATTTACTGGGTAAAAAAGGCACAAAGGAACAAGCACTGCTGGTTTAAACGGGTATGGAGTATTCTCACCTTCAACCCTGAGAATTAGCTCAGTTGGTTAGAGCATGGTGCTAATAAAACCAAGGGCTATTCACTTAAGAGTGGGACTCAATGATCCTTGTGGGTCCCTTCCAACTCAAAATATTCTGTGAAACACAGACCAGAGCAATTATAACCTTCACAATGGCTTGGAAGTGAAGGCCACGGAGGGCAGAAGAGCTCCCACAGCACACCCCAACACCAGTCACTGCTCACTCCGACTGTAGCTACACTGAAGAGTGCTCCATTCTCAGTGTTTTACCTCCTTCTCAGCTTTCTGAGTGCGTTTCTTTCCATTCCACACACGGGCCTTCTCCGTATACACTGTCTTTTCTTCCTCTGTCAGCGACTGGAAGGGGAATGGATTGCTCTAAGAAGGTTTTTATCTCTTTCGTCTGATAGCCCCACAAACCAACTAAAAAAACCCTACTTCTGCATTTCCCAAGGGCACCACTGATGACCCAGACACTCCCAGTGGCTTTATCTCCTAAAGACGCCACAAGCCTGGACCCCAAACCCCCAGAAGGGTGCGCAGGGCAGGGCCGAGGCCAGCCCCGAAAACAGGGATGCTGTGGAACCGCTCCCGCCCGGCCTTGGGATGCCGCTACCCCAGGGCGCCCCCGGGCTGCCCCGGCACCTGAGGCCGCTCATTGAAGTGCCCGCCCGCCGGGCTCGGAGCCGCCCGCCCGGCCGGGGGCAGCCCTCACCGGACACGGCCCGGCCCGGGCACACAGCCCTCGCCGGGGACAGCCCTCGCCGCCCGCCCTGGGCACGGCCCTGACACAGCCCTCACCGCCCGGCTTGGACCAGCCCTCGCCTCCCACCCCAGGAACAGCCCTGACAGCCCGCCCTGAGCACGGCCCTGACCGGGGACAGCCTTCACCGCCCGCCCTGGGATCACCGCCAGCCCCGGAGTCACCGCCCTCGGACAATCCTCACTGCCTAATCCCGGGGACGAACAGCCCTCGCCGCCCCACAAACCAACTAAAAAAACACCCTGGGATCAGCCCGACCTGGGCACAGCCCTGACACAGCCCTCACCGCCCGACCTCGGATCACTGCCAGCCCCGGGGACATGGCCCTGGGACAGCCCTCACCACCCGCCTTGTGCCCTCACCTCCCAGGCCGCGCCGCACAGCGGGACGGCGTCCGCTACACGGGCCGCGGGCAGCCCGCGCCGCCGCAGGTCGGGCAGCTGGTCGAGCACGAAGCAGTAGAAGGGTGTGCGAGAACCCTTGCGCTGCGACATGGCCTCGAGCTGAGCCTCCCCTGCCACTCCCGCCCTTCTTGAAGGGCCCCCGGGGCGGTGCCCTCAGGGCTTGGCGCCAAGGGCGGGGCCGCCATTGCCCCGCCAGGCCTCGTGCGGAGCGGGGGGCGTGTCTCGTGATCCTGAGGGACCATCGGGCTGAATGTGCCCTCCTGCAAGGATTTAATTAGTGCGACAGAAAGCAGCCAGCAAGCTCTAAGGGTCACGGAATGGTAAAGGATAGCAATGGATCTCAAAAATCACCGGTCCCAACGCCCTGCTGTGGGCAGGGACACCTTCCACCACAAGCAGCTGCTCGAGGCCTTATCCAGCCAGGCCTTTGGCAATACCAGGATTGTAGCATGCACAACCTCCCTGGGTGTCCTGTTCCAATGCCTCACCACCCTCACAATACAGAGCTTTTAATATCTAACCTAAATTTCCCTTCTTTGTGTCCCATTCCAGGCCACTCCAAGAAAGATATTGAGGTGCTGGAGTGAATCTAGACAAAGGCAATGGAGCCAGTGAAGGTCTGGATCACACGTGTGATGAGGAGCAGCTGAGGGTTTTGAGGGGAAAAGGAGGCTCAGAAGTGACTTTATCACTCTATCCAACCCCCTGAAAGGAGGTTGTACCCAGCTGGAATCTGTCTCTTCTCCCAGGGAAGAAATAACAGGATGAGAACAAATGGCCTCATGTTATCTCAGTGGAGATTTACATTAGATATTAGGAAGAATTTTTCCACTGAAACTGTGATGAGGCACTGGAACAGGCTGCCCAGGGAAGTGCTTGAGTCACCATCCCTGGAAGTGTTCAAAAGGAATGTGGATGTGGCATCTGGGGATGTGGTTTAGTGGTGAACATGGTGGTGCTGGGTTAGTGGCTGGACTTGGTGATCTTAAAGGCCTTTTCCAAACTAAGTGATTCTGTGATTCTATGGTTCATCTAGGCCAAAACAGGCCTCCTGCTGTGGGACTGGGCACTGGCTGGCAGGATGCCTGCCCTGATGTCTGCGTGAGCCCATCTTTCACCTCTTGCTGTTGCAGCCTGGCTCCTGCTGCTCCCTGACAACTTCTGCTCTGTGAGGCAAGAAGATCACGGTGTTGTGCCCATTCTGATGCTTCCAGTAGCACTCAAAGTGATACCAGGACATGGGGTTCTGGGTGAGAATAGGGCTGACAAATCACAGGAGTAGTGGCCCAGGAGGTACAGGAAGGAGTGGAGGAATCACAGAATCACAGAATGGATTGGGTTGGGAAAGACCTCCGAGATCATCAAGTCCAACCCTTGGGCCAACTCCAGTCCCTTTACCAGATCATGGCACTCAGTGCCATGGCCAAGCTCAGCTTAAAAACCTCCAGGGGTGGGGAATCCACCCCCTCTCTGGGCAGCCCATTCCAATGCCTGAGCACTCTCTCTGCAAAGAAGTTTTTTCTGCTCTCCAACTTCAATTTGCCCTGGCAGAGCTTGAGCCCGTGCCCTCTTGTCCTATTGCTGAGTGCCGGGGAGAAGAGACCAACCCCCACCCGGCCAGAACTTCCCTTCAGGAAGAAAAGAAATGGGGACCAACTTTAGGTAAGAACCCTGGGTTTGGTTTTGAGATATATGGCAGAAAAGGGTAGGATGTGAGAGGGCATGTGGGTGCTTGGAAAGTAAAACTTGTTTGTTAAAAATAATTTGGAAGCTCGTGTTGCAAAAAACTGAGGCTGCTGTTCAGACTCTGTGGTTTTGGGTTGATTTTTGTGGGTTTGGGTTTTTTCTTCTTTCATCTATCTCATTGACAAAACTGACACTTCCTTCACTGAAAGTTTGCATAGTGAGTCACAGTTCAGATAAAATAAAGACTGGAAATAGTCTGATCTGCATCATCTTGATGAGCAGCACAGAGTTGCTTTCCACTTTAAGCCTTCTATTGATCTCCCTCAAAACCCAAATGATTTTCACTAGCCATAGGAGAAGAAAAAAGAAAAAAAGGAAATTAGCAGGGCAATAATCATAGCAGGCTTTAAAACAAAGTTTAATCACTTTACAGAAGGGATTGTGAAATCTGATTGCGTGGAACAGAGGACTCTGCATTTGACATGAGACAGGGTTACTGAAGTGGCAATATTGGCATAGGCCCTGATTAACTTCTGGCCTGGTTTTCCTTGTCCAGGGTATGTGATGTCTCCCACATTCCTCACTGCTCCCCTGCCTTTTGGGGGGTGTCCTTCAGCATGTGGTTGCACTTCCTCCAGAGTGTGTGTAGTGCAGCAGAACAAGAGCCAGCACGCTGCTTGTCATGCAGCCACTTCAGTGGAGTTGTCCAGACAATCTCCACAGAAATAAGTGATGTAGCCCTTACATGGAAGACTCTTTGCAAATCTCTATCCCAGAATCCTCTTGAGTAACTTAGACATGAGGATAAAACAGTGATGAAACAGCTCCAAGCATTGCCAAATCACTAGAAATTATTGCCTCTTTCCCCCAATCTAGCTACATTTTTCATCTTCTGGTTTGGTAATGTAAGTCTGTTCAGCTCCAAAGGAGGTAGCTGTTGTTTAGGCTGAAATATTTGGCTTAGGTGATTATGTTTGTTAGTGCTGGAACTGCTGTCAGGTAAGGTCAGATTAAACTGCTCTTGCATTTCCCTGGTGTCTGGTTTCTCAGGGGGTTAAAAAATGCTGGTGCAGTTCAGCCTTCTGGAGGCTATTTTGCCCTGCTCAAATCTAGTGAAACAGTTTGGTTTATGTTTGGGAACCACTTAATAAATGTGCTGTTAACCATACAGGAAGAGTCAATCACACTGTTAAAAATGTGTAAAATTGTGATGTAACCTCGATGAGAACAGGTAAGTGATTTTTTAAAGTCACTTTTACTGCTGTGCAAAATAATTTATATTCCAGTCTAGCTCCGGATACATTAATGCTAAATCTCTGAGGAGAGACTGCAAGAAATGACTTGTATCTTGTAAATATAAACATCTGCACAGAGTTCAGTTTTTTCAGGCAGAAAGGCAAGTATTTACTGTTATATTACTGTAAGAGTTGTTGCTAGGAGTGCATCTGTGCACTTGTGTTTTATTTTTCTTTACATCATTTTCTTTTCTCTCATGTGCGGCTTTGGGACCCACCCTTCAGCAGCCCTTCCTCTTGAAGAAATTCAGATAATGTGTTCATCAACTCTTTGAAAAACACAAGGCTCCAGTAATCGCTCTCCTAGGGCTAGAGGTGTGGTTGGAAAATCAAATTCATAAGCAGTAGAGAGAAAAAGGATTTTCCTATGAAGGGTGAAGGGACAGAGAACAGGTCATCTCCAGAGCACCATGTCATCAGTGTTCTTCCCCAGATCCCTGAGGAGAGCCCAGTGCCTCTGAAGAAACCTCTGTTTTAACTCTTCAACTGTCTGCTGTTGTATGTAGCTGGCAAAGGAGCTCTCTGGACCATTTACACTGATTTGTAAATAACATTTGTAGTGTTCCAGCAGAGGTCAGCAAGTGTTGTGCCAGTATTTATATATTACTTTTTTTTTCACTCAATTCAATTGATATGCCAACACTTTAAGTCTCAGGTACCTGCCCTTAGAAACACAGCTCCAGAGTTTACAAAATCAGTGTAAATGGTCCAGAGAATTCCTTTGCCAGCCTGTGCTTTTCCATCAATGCATGGAGTTTGCCAGATATCTCAAAATAGGGTCTATGTACCCCAGTACTTTGTAGACAGAAAAACTATCTAGAACTTTTCTGCCAGTATTTTCATTCATTCAGGATTCATGGCTATAATCTTTCCAAGGTATGTCTTGCTGTTATTTGTTGGGAAGAATGAGCAAAGTTATTTTAAAAAACATGGCACTGACTACATCTGTTCTTACATACTTGCCTGCTGGTCTTGGGCTACAGGACCCTCCCACAAAGTGAAATATTTGGTGTTTATGTTAGAGGAATGAGGCCAGATCCATCAGTCCAAGAGAGGCGAGGCTGATGCAACTCCACACTCCAGGTCCAGCTGAGGAGGTCAAGTATGTAATGCCAGCCTAACCCAGCTCCTCCTGTTGTTTTGCTACTGGAGATGAACCACCCACTCCCCTCTCATGGGCTCTCAGGGCACACCACTCTCATCAACTAGTACAGTTTGATTGCTACTGACGCTGACACAGCCACTCCCTCCTGGCACTGACAGAAGTAAGGGCTGCTGAGTGCTGGCCCACTCTAGGGGACAGCAATTCTTGTCCCTCACACAGCTCTCCAACTGCTGGCACCGGGCACAGGAGTGCCTGCAGTCCCAGTCCATCTGGTGGCACCAGTCACACCTGTGCCCAGCTGGTGGCACCCAGACCTTCACTCACTCCTGGTGCTGCCCTTGTGGACACATGGTGACACTCATTACCCGCAGTCCCCATCCTGGTGCTGCCCCCATGGACACGTGGGGACCCTCACTACCCGCAGTCCCCATCCTGGTGCTGCCCCCATGGACACGTGGGGACCCTCACTACCCGCAATCCCCATCCTGGTGCTGCCCCATGGACACGTGGGGACCCTCACTACCCGCAATCCCCATCCTGGTGCTGCCCCATGGACACGTGGGGACCCTCACTACCCGCAGTCCCCCACCAGTTGCGGCCATTTAAGGCGACTTGCTCCTGTCTGTCCAGTCACTGTCACACAGGCATGTGGACTCCTCAACCCATGGCTTGACTAGAGGCTGGCACCATACACATGCATGCATGCAAAATAGGGAGTTCTCTCAGAAAAGAAGTTACAGAGGAATTCAATAAGAAGAGAGGAACAGGCTGTACATGAGAGATAAGCACATCACCCAAGCAAAGTCTTCACACACAAGTGCCTCTTTCTATCCCCTTATCCATCTATTTCTCTTATGTGTTACTTCCCAAATCACCTAGATCTCTCTCTCTCTTTGCCTTTTATTCCTGCCCTAAGCATCTCCTAAACAGTCCTATGCAATTCTGGAATACTCTTCCCTTGCATCCTGATGAGTCCTCTATCCCTAGGCTGCAACTTAAGGTTGCTGTGATGTTGACTCATCTTGATAGGCCTCAAGTCTGCACCCTGGAGCTGAGGCTTTCCTGGGACAGCCCCGGGAGGGCCTTGTACAGGTTTTCCTCTATTCTGTGTTCCTATCTGAGGGTTCTCATCTGCCATTGTGTCCCTGTGCGGCTCTGGACTTGTGAAAATGGGCCTTTGATGGGCTTTTGTGATGGGTGTGGGAGGAGCCAGGGGAGGGTGTTAATTGGGCTACCCCCTTGCCGTTGTCTCTCTGCACTCCTTTTTGTGCATGGAGGAAAGATTTAATCATGTAATCTCACAGTTGATGTCTTTCTCAGCCAGGTTATGGAGGTTTTAAACCTACAAATTCTCTGGGGAGTGATACAAAGTGGAAACTTTGCCATTCCGGTCCAGTAACTATATTGTTTCATATGTAATGCATAAACATTTCAGGGAGCAGAATCTGCAGGTTTCCCCTTCCCCATGTGAATGATTTAACCAGTAAGCTATAGCTGCCAGTTTTCTCTCAGTCCCACTCCTTTTGACCTAGAGAATCTTGGGTTTCTTTTTGAACAGGGCCACGACTGCAAAAGGACTTCTGGCTTACACCTCAGCCATGTGCTTAAGGATGTAACTTTGAACAACGAGGAGTCAGGAGGTCTTTCTACAAAAGGTAAGCCATATCACCCTCCCTTGTTCCCATGCCTGTCTTTGCAGGGTTTTGACAATTGTTAGACCTATTGTGAATGTCCTGGAGCAGGCCTCAGAGGTGGTATCATAGAATCATAGAATTGATTGGGTTGGAAAAGACCTCCGAGATCATCAAGTCCAACCCTTGGTCCAACTCCAGTCTGTTTACTAGATCTCAGTATAAAAACCTCCAGGGATGGGGAATTCCCCCCCGCCCCCTCTCTGGGCAGCCCATTCCAGTGCCTGATTACTCTCTCTGGAAAGAATTTTTTTTCTGCTCTCCAACTTCAATTTCCCCTCGCAGAACTTGAGCCCGTGCCCCCTTGTCCTATTGTCGAGTGCCTGGGAGAAGAGACCAACCCCTACCTGGCTAGAACTTCCCTTCAGGTATCAGCATCTTTCTTCCAGGTTTCACAGGGAACTCAAGTGAGAGCTGATACCCTTCTATCTGCTCTCCAGAACCAGTAGCATTTGTGCTGGGAGTTGCCATGCAGCAGGTCATGGAGCTGTGGGATTCGTGGGACTTGCTGGGCAAGCGCTGTAACCCTGCTGACCAGCATGTCCCAGAGTCACTAAATGAAAATTCTAAATGTTTAGTCAACTTTGACAGTATATGTGTGCTTTCCTTCTCAAACTTCTGCTGAATGAGGAGTTTTTAGATTGCAGTTCTAAATGTCAGGTACCAAAAATTTTCCAGTCTTGTTTTGGATCTGGCCCTAAGTGGGATGACCTGAGTAATTACAGACCTGTCAGAGTGACAGGGATCCCAGGCAAAAGAATAGAATCGCTGACACAGGAATTGCTTCAATAATGAATTAAAGAAAAGTAATGTAATTAATGCCAATCAACATGGGTTTGCAGCAAATAGATTCTGTCACATTGGGCTATAATTGCATCACAAAGATATTAAGTGTGGTTACTAAAGGTAATGGATTCAGACATGTGAGGCATGTGACTTGACCACACAACACTAAATCAAGGATACAGATTTACAATACAGAGACCATCCAGTCTCCATTATCTTAGGATGTCTCAAAATGTAATTTAAAATGAGGAAGTGTAATCACAGTTTTTCATAAGAACTTTCTTAGGTCCTTTCTTGGCTGCTTGGCACTAAATATTTGTTGGTACCTTTGAAGGGAACATACAGTCATCACAGTTACTTGCAAATAATACAAAGATTGAGAGAATACTTGATAATGTAGGTGATAGAGTGGGATATTCACCAAAGAGGAGTTCCCTGTGTGATGCTCTGTCAAGAGGACATGATCCCTGGAAGGATAAACAAAGAAATAATAAGCAGGGATGATGATGCTGTAGTATTTCTGCTTTCATGCTTCTAGGAACTGGGCCTGAGATGCTCTCTCCAGTTCTGGTGTTAGCTCAAGAATACAGCAAAATAACAGTCTGTTGAACTCCCTGAGAGGATGCTAAGGGTGCTTTGATCATAGCCTGTCATTACCTCTGTTCAGAAATGCCTTAAGAATGCCCTGTCTTTGAGCTTGGCAGTACTAGAAGGTGAAGTTAGATGAAATTAGGGGCAGGGTGAGGTCCCTTCCAACCCAAAATAATCTGTGATTCTTTTTGTAGCATACAGGATGTAATTCAAACCACACAGCAAAGTGATGTGGCCTATTTTATTAAAAAAGCTGTATTAGACAGTCACAAAAGTCCAGGTTATGAACTCCAGGTCCCTGAAGGTATTTGTGCTGCCCAGTTTCTCTACAACCAAAACTTTAGAGGGTTTAACAGCTTGTTATCTCCTTGGTTATCTGTAGATATGCAAGCAGAATTTTCTTATTCCTATGCTGTGTATTTTTGCCTATAGGGACACACAAAAGTTTGTGAGCTGGGATGATTCACTTGTGATTTTGGTGTATCTATAGAGTAACTTCACAAAACATTGCTGATGTCCTTAGTGTTTTACTTAAAAGAAAATTTCAGGTTCCCCCTGAAGTATAGCAAAGCTATGCTGTGATTTTTGATGTCTAAAAAAGGATCAGGAGCAGCACAGGAGATTTATACAGAGAAGTAAATACTATAGAAAGATGCTGTTCTCTGGGGTTCTTTCTAGTGCTGTATTTGTATTACAGAACTGATGGTTCATTGTCACAAGGAAGTCAAATTTCTCCATTAAATATTCTAAACACTTCTTGGTACAATCACCAAAACAAAAGTAGTTTATTTATCCATATCACTCACTCCTGATGTTAATGGAAAGTAAAAGCTCTGTACTGTTGTGCTATCAAATGTAGCAAGGCAGCTTGGTAAAAAACAACATTATATATATAGAGTGCATATATTTCAGCAATGTCTTGCTGTGAAGCTCTCAACGATTTAAAAAGAGATTCCAGTGTAATAAAGCAAATGGGGAAAAGTTTTAGTTAGTAGCTGTTCTGGAGAGACTCACTAAAGGCTAAGAATGGATGGTGTGTCACCTAATAACTTCTGTAACGTGCTTGTCTCAGTACAAATCAGGAGAGCAGTGTCTAATGGCTGAATCTAGTATGACATCCCAGAACGCTGGTGAAATCACTGTTTCTATGGAAATTTCTACAACGGAAATCCAGGGGGCTGAATGGCACGAAAATCTTCATGCAGCATAGTGAGTTTTCAGGGATGTTTCCGAGGTGGGTCATTCTGAGTCAGGTGCTGGTGTAAATCATTCCACGTAGCGATAAGTTAAAAAGCTGACTCTGCTTATCAACAGAGGAAATGACCACAAAAGACTGGTACTGGAAGATGAAAGGAGGGAGGGAGGAATGAAGTACTTGGCAAGGAGAGAAAAAGCCAGCAGCTGCTACAGCATGAATAAAAAGTGAGTTTGTGTCCCGATTGTGTGTTTCCCTATTGTTCGTTTCCCTATTGTTCAACCGAATTTGTTCATGATCCTGTTGTTCAGAGAACTCTTTCAGATGGAATCACGATATCAGCAACACCAAACAGCGCTGAAGTGTGGTATTCTTGAGGTTAATTTGGGGACTAAATTATGCAGGACAAGCATGGGCAAGTTACTGAAGGAGATGGAGGTTTAAGTCTACCAGTATGTTGTTTTTCAAGGGACAGAGAATCCCTGCTGGGCTGTGGCTTGAAGCCATCTGGCTAATTGCATAGGAATTTACCCACCGTTTGAAGGTGAACTGGGGCTAACTGCAGTCATACAGCTTTCTGTCTCCAAGAACTGCCTCAAAGGAAAGACAACATCCCAACATTAACTATTAAGCCAGCTCAGATGTTGCAATCAGATCAAAGGTCTACAGAGATCTGGAACATCTATTCCGGGCTTGGGCATCCATCACATGTGGATATATACAAATGACAGCTCACATTAAATGAAAAAGGACCATACAGTGAGTTTATGAGATTTTCAAAGCAGATATAAATCCAACGTTACATGGAAAACAATGGTGCTTCCTTGTATTGAAAATCTTTCCTTCCTTTGTCGTGAGTCAAAAGTTTAGTACCACTGATGTATGCCAAACTTATTTGCAAAAGCTGGAGCAGATTAAAAAAAAACGAACAACAAAAACCCCTCTAGGAGTAGCTAACAATAGTGACGCATAAGGGACTGTGCTGCTCTCAGTGTTAAACAGATGAGATAATATCAACATCAACATTGTCTCAGGAAACTCTGGATCAGACTCCTGGCCAATTACTTTACAAAAAGGCAACGAACCAGGATTTCACTTGAAATTTGAGGGTTATCAGGAAAAATGATTAAGGGAGGGAGAGAAAAATAGCTTTACATTCATGTTTTAGGAGTCTCGATTCAGACCATACAAACCTTCATGGATTACATCCGAGAGATACATAACAATGGTGAGGCCGGCCCTCAGCTGATGCAAAGTATCCATCGGAGTTTTGTGGAACCACATGTATTTCTGGAGCCTGAAGCTGCAGCCCTAATGAGAGTTTCTACTTTGTCTTCACCTGCAGGCGTGCACAAAGGCAGTGGGGTGTCAGATCACTGTGGTGAGGGAGAACAAGTGTGGGCTGTTGCACATATACACGATTTGGTGTAACAGGGGCTTAATTCTTAATAGTGTCTTTTAGCTAGTACTGCAAAACAGTTAAACTCATCGTGTATCAGGTCAGAGGAACATCAGAACACTGATTGGAGTGGGTGTGTATTATTTTTAGAGCAATGTTGAATAAAAATACACTTCCATGTGAAAAATATTTTTAAATAACATTTAACAGCTCAGAATAAAACACTTAAAACATATCAGTTGCCTAGGGATTGTCTCCTTGCTCAATTCCACTTTAACTATGCTAACAGAGGGACTACATCTGTTTAAAAACAACCAAGGATGTTTCAACACATCTTTTATTATATCAAACATGCTTTTTCACTCGGAAATTATTGATCTGTTTCCATTCACACTTGTTAAAATAAGCTTATCTTGCCTGTAGAGAAGTTCGGTCTGAAAGGCAAAATGATGATGCATCTACAAGCAACTGGAAAATACCTACTAGGAAGAAAATAGCTTGTCCCGTTTTACTGCAGGCATCCCCGTGCACCCTTTTAGCAGCAGGACATGCTGAGTGTTTTGTGTTTTGAAAATCAAAATAATTTATGTTCTTTGGCAGATTCCAGATGAGATGAAGACTACTCCCATATCCCGTGTGTACATCTGCATCATTCCAACTTTGGTTACAAACACCAGCCAAGCCCCTGCAAGAAAAATGCCTGAGGGTGACCAACACAAAAGGGAAGCTATGCTGGATGCTGTGAGTGGTCAGTGTGGTGTTGGAAGGTGCTTCTCCCTGGTGCTGAACCACCAAAGGAAGCTTGATGTTATTTTATCCTATGAATAATTCCACTGACTTACTAAGTTTTCACAGAAACTTTAAAAGTTCACGTGCAGTGCGTGTGTATTCATGTGGGTTCACTTGTGGCAAGGACCATTTAATTTCCAAGCAACATCCATATTCTAAAATGTCATTTTTAACTGTATTTCCAGTTGGCTGTTCCCCCTCCTCACAAAAAAAAATTCATCCCCTAACAGTATTACGTTGACATGAAAACTTAACACCCCACAACTCACTGCCCATTGTTAACAGCCAGAACACCTCTTCTTCATCTAAAATTATATCCCCTTTTTATCCGAAAATTACAGTAATTAGTTGCAGTGCCCATGCTGGAAGTGGAAACCCCAAGGAAATTTCGAACTGGAACCGTCGACACTAA
Source organism: Sakesphorus luctuosus (assembly GCA_013396695.1). Taxonomy (NCBI): domain Eukaryota; kingdom Metazoa; phylum Chordata; class Aves; order Passeriformes; family Thamnophilidae; genus Sakesphorus; species Sakesphorus luctuosus. Next base: position 383,487 of record VWZD01006664.1, on the reverse strand, counting down.
TTTCCCAAGGTACACCTTTGGTTAATTTGGGGAGGACAGATGATCGGCGGGGACATTCTAAGCGGTTCTGGAGAAGTTGTGTGAGCCCCTCTAAGCAGCGGGGGGGGATGCCTGGGGGGGCTGAAGGAGTGGCCGAGGAACGTGCCGGGATTGAGGAGCGGCACCTGGCAACCGAAACGCGGCTTTGCCGGAGGGAGGAGGGAGGGAGGGAAGCAGTTTCGGGAAGCCGCGTCCCCCCGCCCGAGCGCGGCCGGCCGCGGGGGAGGAGCGGAGCGGAGTGGAGCGGTGCTGAGCGGGGCGCAGCCACGCTGCGCGGCCGCTCCGCCAGCCCGGCCGGCGCTGCGGGGAGGCGGCTGCCCGAGCGGGGCCGCCCCCGCGCCTCTCCCTGCCTCCCGCGCCGCCTGGACCACTGGGAAGATGGATGGGCACGTCCTGGGATGGATCGTCCTGCTGTGGCTCGCAGGTAGGGCCGCGGGCTCAGGCGCCCCGACGTGCCCGTGGCCATGCGCCAGCCCGCCGGGCTCCGCGGCGTTCTCTAGGGCGAAAGTGGGGGCTTTGGGGAGATGCTGCGGGAGGGCAGCGGCGGGGGGAGCCGCCGTGGGGTTGGGGGCTGCTCGGGGGCGTCCCGCGGTGCAGTTTGTGGAGACTTCGCGGAGGGTGTTGAGGATGGGGGGAGGCAGCGGCGCCTCCTGCCCGCCCGGGGGGCGCCGGGGCAGGTCCGAGGGGCCCCCGGCATTTCCCTCCGCGTGGTCCGGGGGGCGCGGGGGCAGGTCCGAGGGGCCCCCGGCGCTCCACTCCGCGTGGTCCGGGGGGCGCGGTGGAACGTCCGAGGGGTCCCCGGCACTTCCCTCCGTGTGGTCCAGGGGGCTCGGGGGCAGGTCCGAGGGGCCCCCGCGCTTCACTCCGCGTGGTGCGGGGGGCTTGGGGGCAGGTCCGGGGGGTCCCGGGGCTCCACTCCATGTGGTGCGGGGTGCGCGGGGGCCACTGTTGGCCGTGGGGCTGCGGGGAGAGCAGCGCGGGAAGGTGGGAGCCGACCCGGGAAGGCAGCTGGAAAACGGCGCGGGGGGATCCAGAGTGTCCTTGGCCGAGGTGCAGGAGGGATGGCGACAAACCTTCGGCTCCCCCCTCCCGCCCGTGCCGGGCCAGGAACAATTGCAGGAACTGCTTTACCCGGTGTCCTGACCGTACGTGCCGCCTTAACAGACATGTGAGAGGAGGGGGCTCTCTTGCCGCTGCCCCGGCCTCCAGGGTGGCAGAATTCCAGGGGGGCCCTCCCCGTGACGGTGCAGTTGTGCCCAGGCCTTTGTGACCGCAGGACGGGATTGTCCCCCCAGCCCAGCCCGCCCACCACCTCTTGCCCGGCCGGGTTCCGAAGAGGTCGGGCAAGTTCTCCCTCCCTAAGCTAGGGGGAGGGAAGCCGGAGAGGAGAGCAGGGAGGGGGAGAGGGCAGGGGGAACAAGTTGAAAAGGGGCTGGGTCTGAGAGCTGGACAGCGAGGAAAAGAGGAGGTAGGGATTAAAGTAAAATGAGGCAACCGGGAATCGGGGAGGACTCTGAGGGACAAGATCTGGCTCCTGCGAGCCGGTGCAGCATCCAGGCACAGGCAGGAACAGCAGGCTTTAGGAAAAGCTGCAGCAGAATGACTTAGCCAGGCAGGCTGGTTACAGGCTGAAAGAAGAAGCAGACACACTTGGTTTCAGTGGCATATATTTCCCACTGCCACCGATGTAGCCCACAAAGAAGACAGCCTCTTCCCTCTTCCTATTCAGATTTAGGATTCACAAGCAGTAAATTCGGCTTTTAGTCATAACACCTCTCTCCCACCACCCACCCACCTCTTTCCTTGCTTTTTCACTCTGAGTCATCTTCAACACCAGTGCCTGCCTACTGCTCCCTTCCAGGGTTTCACGGCTTCATCTGGGGCTTCAGCAGCTTCCAGCTCATCCTCCCTCCCTTCCTCCCTCCCTACCATTTGACTGCTTCCAAATGTGTCCTGCTTCACTGAGTTGGTCTGGAGTGCCACAACTACCACTCCGCTGTTCCCGCTCGCCATAGTAGCATACTGATAAAATAGCATCCAGGGACTGGTAAAGGAGTACAAGGTGTAGATAAGCGTGACTTTACATTCCTCCCTCTTTTTAAAGAGTTTCTTTATCTGGACATGTGTGGATAGATCAGGACTTTTCCATCAAGCTAAAAGACTGGGCTGTTGTCACTTCTCTCCCTCCACTGAAGGTAGTTCACTATTCCTGGCAGCGAGCGCTGTTTGGATTGTGCAGGGTCAATGCAGAGAGAGAGAGAGGTGCCGCTGCAGCAGGAAGACCTTCCAGTTTCCTCTAGCCCTGGGGTTTTGAGGCAGGACTGCGTGCTGCTGGTGCTGTCGAGAGCCAGTGGGCACAGGCTTCCGGCGGGCAACAGGTTATCCACAGCTGTGTGCAGAGAGATGGAGGCAGCCGGTGCCTGCCTGCTCCCCTCCAGCCTCTGCCTGCTCCCTTCCAGCCATAAATCAGGTGCTGCTGTCCTTTCTCAGGGACTGACAGAAAGCAAATAAGCCAAGGTGTGTGACTGTGAGCGTGTGTGTGTGCACAGAATGGGAAGAGAGGCTAGCAAACATGGATTCAAGATTTTCCTCTCCCCAGTGGCTGTGTGAAGGAATGAAAGGTCTGCATCAAGGTAAGGAGCCCTAATCCAGCCTGAGTGGTACACTCTGCTCTCAGAAAGAGAGGTGGGGGCTGGGAGGTGGAGGGGCCAGGGTAGGAGGCAGAGTGCAAGAGATATGGGGGAGGAAGCAGGGAGACAAAAGCGAGCAAGAAAGAGAAGGCTCTAGTCCCCTTCTCTCCCCTCCTCCCTCCTCGAGGTGGGCTGAGAAATTTCTAATCAGCACTTGCAGTTCCTTTCCTCCCAGCAGTAATTCCTCTCTGTCCTTTGTTTGTCTTTTTTTTTTGGCTCTTACATTTATCTTTTGTTTGGTTTTGCTCATTGTGAGTTCTTACTGCAAATTCAAAAAATCCTGCATGAGATACAGTGGATTTGGTTTGGCTTCTCATCCTGTCCTGCTCTCCCACGTTTCTAAAGCTGGTGTTTTAATAACAACAGCAAATGGATGAAGAGCAGGTCGTCCTTTATTCCTTCCTGTGAGGTCACACAGGTTAGGGTATATGTGGGACTGTGTTCTCATTCTATAAAAAGAAGATAACAATTTGCCAAGTATCCTCAAGTCCCTGTATAAAGCTGGTTCTTGTGAACTACCAAGTGCAGCTTGATTCTGGAATGAAAATCCTCTCCTTATTCTTACCATTTTTCTTAATAATGCTGTAATTTCTAATGCACTGAAAACTAGAGAGAAGTGTTGCACTGGAGAAAGAGCTCCAGTTTTATGTACAGAACAAGCAGAGCAATATTGTTCCACCTCACAACTTGATCTAAGCTTGGAAAGATTACTGTTAGAAGACTGTCCATGTTAAAATGGGATCTTTTCTCCCTCTTAAGTAATCTTACACCAGTAATTTAGGACTTGGTCCCTGTTTACTCTCCCTGTGCAGAGGAGCCACTGCAAAGAGTCAGGTAGATTTACTACCTCTGCCTCCCCAGGCACAGTTCAGGAGAGCAGGGGGCGAGGGCATGCTGGAGTTGTGCTTTGCTGTTTCCTGGCCAGCTGAGCGCGCTTCTTGGGAAGGCAGGGAAATGGATGGACTGTTTCATCTGTCTTGATTCAAAGTGTTCATCTCACTTCCCTGGCCTGGCTTCACAGCACATACATGTAGCATAACTGGGAAGAAATCTCACATTTTTCTTGCTTTCTATTCCTGTGAGGTCACCTTAAATGGGATTGGCACCAGTAGAAACCCCAGTGCTGTCCCAAGGACGGGTGTTACTGCTTGGTTTTATGAAGCTTGGAGAGACTCTTCCCATTTCTCTTCCTTTTTTTCTCAGGCTTCTGATGGTGACCAGTTGCTGAGTGATAGTTCTGAGAATTAATTCTGGGATTCCGAACCAACACTAAATTGTGAGACATCTGACAATTGTTACAGCTTTCAGACAGTAGTAAGACTGGGTGGATTTGGTCTGGTGGCCAGAGCTGAGAGAATTCACCTGAGAACATCCAGGGTGGCTTGTGAATGTGTGAAGGGGGCAGGTCATGAGGGAGTGTAATGAGCACAGGGAAGCTGGTGAAGAGAGACCAAAGTCAGGAGTATGGGGTACCTGGGGAACAGCACCACAGAGAATGGGGAAGAGCATGGAATATTCCAATGTGTACTGCAGTCAGTTTGCACAGCCTGGGCTGTCCTACATGGATTGGGAGTGTTTTTATTGAGATTCTGTGCTGTGAGTGCTGGGTATGCAAGGCCATGCTTTGCTGCAGATACTTTGAGTTTTCCCCTTTCCAGGTTAAGTAGTCAGAGAGCTGAAATTCTTGGGTTTGCTATGGAGCTGTAAAAAGAGAACCATGCTTTCACCTCAAGTGCAGCTGACCTGTTCAGACATTGGTTTCTTGCCTCCAAAATAGTTGGCAATGAATGGTCACATAGCTAAGAACACAAGTCTGATAGGAACCAGACCAAGACATTCAGTTCATTTCCCAAAGGCACTCGACACAATCTGATGGTGATGGCTTTTGCTGATAACTTGCATGGGTTGGATTTGGTCCAGCATGAGTAGGCAAGAATCTGTGCAACACAATCTCAGGGATCCCACTGGCTCTCCATTCATCAGTTTGCAAAGCTGTTTATCATCTCTGTCTGTCTGGTCTTGAAGTTCCAGGTCTTGCACTTCCTGATTCAGGCTTGATCCACATTTGAAGGTGTGGATGGTGTGCCTGTGTTCAGAAGTGGGGGAAAGGACACTTCTAAATAAATTATGTTTAGTAGCCAAGGTGCAAAAAACAAAGATCCTTTTGCCCAACAGTTTATTTTGTTCTGGGAAGTGTTATAAACTATTCCCTAAGGGCACTGTCCCTTACCAATGAATGTATGCTTTTCTGCTAAAGGCCTTAGGTATAGTCTAGGAGTAGTTTTCTTGAGGTGACAGTTTTAAGGCCTAATGACACAAAATAAAAGGTGTGTCAAACTGGGGGGGGATATAATTTTTGTAGCTTCATAGCATCAGCTGTAGTACCTCAGGAAAGCTGTAGTGTGAGCCAAATAATAGCAAAGAAAGAGATGAGATGCATGCACAGATAGGGAGAGCCATGCTGACCTGAAGAATAATTTGTGCTGCCAAAAGGATGCAGCCTGAGACCTGTTAGGCTGAACTACAGTGCTTGGCTTCACTGTTACAGGGATCAATGCTTTAGATCAGTTTTATTCTGACTAGATAATCTTTAAGGTCCCCTCCAACCCCAAAGCATTCTATGATTCTATTAATAGAGGGTAACTTAAGGCTGTGTAGTGAAGGTAAATCACCCTGAGATTCATTTCACCTCAGGGAGGCAGAGGCTTCTCTGGAGGGCAAGGGCAAAGCAAAAGCCTCATCATCACCTCTCAGTTGTTTTCTCTCTTTTGCTCAGGGAAGGAAAATGCTTATGGAGCTCAGACTCACAAGGCTCAAAGGAACCCTTACAAATATCCCCTCTGTAATCACTTCCTGGAATTTGCTTTAATCACCAGTGAAATGTATTAGTGATAGCTTGTGTGTAGTGTTGATTGCATAGTTTGAATGCATAATCTGAGGATAGTTCAGGAAAAGAATCAGAGAAAGGAGACAAATGCACATTGCCAATTGAAACAGATCCCACACAATTATATTTCTGAAGTGTGATTATTTTTAAGCTCTGTCTCTAGAAGTGTGTATATACATATGTACAGACACACAAAATCAGGGGTTCTTTTTATTTTCTAAGAGTAAGGATACCTGTGTTTTTAAGATGCACTTTATTAATATTTTCACACCTTTTCCTAGGGGTTTTGCATAGCAAGAAAGAAGGAAAGCAAAATGGTTACCTACTCCCACGGGCTAGATTTTTTTTCTTGGGAAACTTCAAACATTGTGGAATTTGAAATGAACAAGTTGCTTCTTTGGAGTGCAGGAATTGCATTTCCGTGATGATTTTGAAGTAAAGGTTAATCTTGCTCCTGTCTGCATTAATCAAAACATAGCACAACACAATTCAGTTTCTTTTTAGACCTACTTGTATTAAACTAGACAAAGCTACCACAGTGCTGTCACTAAGCTTGTCATAATTTTTCAGTTTTTCATTTATTTCATTCGTGTTTTCTCTGCTGCATTAAAACCCCAGAGTTCTGCCGTGTGGTATGTGTGAGGCTTTTCTTATCTTGCCTTGTCTCTTGAAGATTTTTGAGGTCACAGTTTCTTCTTGAAGGTGAGAAAGTCCTAAGCAGACCACTGTAATTCCCGTGCATGGACATAACTCATCAGTGTGAAGGTTCCATCATGTCTTCAGGCAGTCAGACATCCTGTTGGCCTTTTTGGTGGACACTGTTACAGCAGTGACGTTTTACATGGATCAATTCCAATCTCTTTTTTTTTTGGCAGAGGAAATAACAGGTGTATAATTTCCCAGTTCAGCCATATGTAATTATATATAATTTGACTTAAATAGATCTAAAGTTTCCACTGCTTCAGTCTCTCAGTCTGAGGCACTGTGTTGCTCTTAAATGCTATTCCTGGAAAGAATCCCAAAATAATACTTCAGAAGTTATTAGAGATCTTGGGATAGGATATAGAAAATGCCAGATAATTTTCTGTACATCTCCAAGAGGCTGGAAAAAGAATTGAGAAGAAAAAGAATTCCTCTGTTTTCCCAAAAGGTGCTTTTCTTTTCTTGATACAGACATTCACATGGGGGTAGGGTGGGGAAAGTTAGTCAGATGAGAATTTGCTAAAGCTCAGCTAATCATTTATTAAAGCAGTCCCTGGCTTGCCAAACTCATTAATCTCATTAACAGGGAAGGAGGGCTACAGTGCATGGTTAGCTGAAAGCACAGTGTTTACTAAGCAGTGTACTTCGTTCACAAGGGAAAGACTTAAATATTCAGTGTGTCACTGTTTTATCCCTGAAGCTGAGGTAACGTGATGAGTCACTTGATCAGCTCATGTCACATGCTGGCTTTGGCCTCAGACTGTGAGGGGTCAGGCACAGAGTTGCCAGATACAGGTCTGACCTGGACCCATTTGTTTTCCAGGTGTTTGTCATGTCTTGTGCATTCACAGCAACCCAGAAAGCACAAATCTCTGGAGAAGAGAGAATGAGAAATCACCGCTTGGTTCCCCTTGAGAAGCAAGTGGTGACGTTCCCTTAGCACCCTGTGGCCCCTCTGTTTGGTCCCTGGGAAAAGGAGCCCTGGCTGAAACGTCCTAATGTCCCCTTCCTGAATTATCTCTTTGCCTGTGCCTTGGGAAAGTACAGGAATTGCCTCACGGCCCTGCCTCTCCTGTGGGAGACCTCAGCTGTGTTTGGTGGTGCTCTGGAGAACACCCACACTCCAGCGGTTGGATTTGGGTCTGAGCGCTTCTGCCAAAATTAGTATCTCTTGTGCAGCTTCCATGTGGCACAAGCACCATATCCCTGGTGTCATGCATTCATTATATGCATAATACAGCATTTATGTGCAAACACCACAGCACCCGTGGGCGCTTCAGGCCCTTGCATAGTAGTCCCTGAGGTCAAATCCTGCCTAGATCAGTAACTCATTGTTAGTATCAATGACCATCCTGCCTGTCTCAAATAAGCTTTGCTCTAGATTCTGTCCATTGTGTGTTTTTATCCCCTGGCTGGTATTTATAGATTTCATTGTGATTTGTACTTTGGACATTAATAACTTGTTGAATTTAATATTCACTGTTGTTCAGCCTCTTCACTTTCCTTTGGTTCTGAATTGTGGTTGTGCAATCTCTGCTTGCTTTTGCTTTTCAGGTCTGCAGCTGTCTCCAGCTTGACCTTGTCTCTTTATGCCTGCTGTTGTCATACTGTTGATGCATTTATTGCTCTCTGTCTGCTTCAAGCTCCAGTGCTTCAGTCTGTGCCTTTTTTCCCCATTCTAAAGATACCTCCTGTCATTTCATTTTCTTTGGCCAGCTTCCATCTCCTTTTCATCTCTATTTTCTGGAGTGGGTGGGTTATTTTTGCTGACTCCTTTTCCTCTCCCTCTCTACATAATTTCTTAAACTCCTGCAACTCCAGTGCTTTGAAATGATTTTGACCTGGTCTGAGATACCTTCTTCAGCTTCTTCCAGCTGAATGTAAGCTCTCATGATTGTCATCCTTCTGCTTCCTATACTTACCCTGATACTTTATCCTTACTCTGTTTTCTTTCTTGGTATTTTCCCTTCTCTTCTGCTTCCTGACATCAGGAAGGCTTTACTTGTCCTCAGTCTCATTTCTCTCTAAGCTTCCCTAAGTCCATCAGGCCTTCTCCAGATGTTGTGTAAACTTTCTCTTCTGCTCTGTTCTCTTGAATGTTTCCTTGTGTCTTGTGCTCTTTTTCACTGTGCACTGCCCTGGGGTGTGTGTTAACTGGATGTAGGGAGCCACTGTTATTTTCAATACTGGTTCTGGTTGCCTTTTCTCTGGTGTTGTGTAAGGGCTCTCAGTCACTGCTGCCTGCAGCACAGGGAGGGAAGCAATGAGGGCGTGTGGGGGAGGCTTTGGCCTTTCCCCTGTGTGTAGATGGAGCACCTCACTCTCCCACGGGCTCTCTGCTGACATTGCTCACCAACTCTTGACTTCTCCCTAAGCCACACAAGGATGTGACAGCAGTCCCATGTGTCTTCTCTGAGACTTTCATACATCTCTCTCTCTCCAGCTCTCCTGTCAGCTGGTAGATAAACATTACATGTTGAGATCCCTCTCTTCCCTGGGAATGTGAAAAACTTGAGTGTTTGGGCCATTTTTCTCCACACCTCCCACACGGAGCAGTTTCTCTCAGTGCTACTTGCCAGCCCTGGGATGAGCTGTCTGGTTTGGATCCACTCCTTCGTGCATCTCTAGAGTTTGGCAGAGCAGGCAGCACTAACTGGGCACCAGTGCACAACAGGCTGGGCCAGGCACTGTGTATTGCTTGACTTACAAAGAGGAAGTGTGATGCTGCTGAAATTGGGAGGGAGGTGACTTGTTCTGCAGTGGGGTTGTTATGAACTTGGGATCTGACTCCTTGGCTGACCCGCTGTAGAAGTCAAGCATGGCCATCCCTAAAATACCTCTTCCTTATCTATGAACCTGCCACAGAAGCTGTGAATCATCACACCACCCTGTCAGGGCCTCTACAGTATAAAGATGCTACATTTGAGCCTTCAGCCCCATCATGCTGTGTTTTTATTTGTGGCTGTAGGCTATGAGGAAAGCAAATTTACTTTTGCTGCCAACATCCATGCTTACATACACTGAGCAATATTGCACCCTGGCACCTGAAACAGATGGACAGTTTGATATATGTGGGGAAAGCGATACTGTGGTAAAATACAGTAGCTCCCTCTTCAAGCAGTGCCAAGGCATATGATACTCATATTTTTGTCTTCTAGCTGAGGTGGAGGGGTTGCAGGTCACTGTGCCTGAGAAGAAGAAGGTGGCCATGTTGTTCCAGCCTGCTCTGCTTCGCTGCCATTTTTCTACTTCTTCCACCCAACCAGCCGTGGTGCAGTGGAGGTACAAATCTTACTGCCAGGACCGGATGGGAGAAGCTTTGGGTATGGTGACTTCGGGGTTACAAACAATGAGCAAGAGGAACCTGGACTGGGATCCCTACCTGGACTGTGTGGACAGCAGAAGGACAGTCCGTGTCGTGGCCTCCAAGCAAGGATCTGCCATCACTATAGGGGACTTCTATAAGGAAAGAGACGTCAGCATTGTCCATGGTAACTCTCCTGTCCCTGTGGTGCTTGGTGTGGGGGCTGCAGTGGACCCTTAGCAATTTGGGATACTGGGGTCTGGCCATAATTGTCCAGTTAACTCCCTTAGAAAAGGCTGTGGGATGGGAGGTATTGTATGTCAGACATTCAGGATTCAGGCAACTGACCTCAGACCCAAAGGTAATTTCCTTTGGCACTTCCTTTTATTTGGCTCCATGTAGATCTCCAGCTCAGATACAGTATTCTTTTTTCACCCTTTGATGAAGTGGGATGTTTTTATTCCTGGCTTCTGCATATTGCTCTGTATATAGATTTTCCATAACAAAGGGGTGCCAGCAAGAGAGAGATGAATTCTGTCTCCACAGTCTAGGTTTTTCTTTTTACCAATTTCAGATTTTTTTCCCATTTCCAAAAATCCCCAAATTCTTCTGCACCTCATGTTTACTCCTTCCTGGGCTTTGGCTTACCCTGCAATGAATGTAAACCCACACAGCCTTGGGTAGTATGAAAGAAGGTTTCTGTGGGGTGAAGTCATGTTGGGTGGAGATGAGGGCTGTCAGGGTCCTGATACATTTTGGTCTGGAAGGCTGCTTGAGAAACCTTGTCCCTACAAAGTGCAAGGTTTCTGCTTGACTCAGGAGACCTCCTATGCAGAAGTGGAGATTACTTGGAGTGAAGAGCATGTGATCAGCCTCAGCAAGGAGGAGTGTTTTCCCTTGTCTCTGTGTAGCCTCTTTGGCAGATGACCGAGGTGCTGTAGGGGAGACAGTGTCTAAGCCCTTCTTCCAGGATGTGAATAGTGACTCCAGGGCCATAGGTGATGAGAAGGACAGAGAGTGACATTAGTTACCCCTTCTGCTCTTGGCACATCCAGAGTGAGTTGCCTCTGCAGCATTATCTGTCTTGTCACCTGCTGCTAGAAGTCTTGAGAATCATAGAATCATAGAATGGATTGGGTTGGAAAAGACCTCCGAGATCATCAAGTCCAACCCTTGATCCAACTCCACTCCCTTTACCAGATCATGGCACTCAGTGCCATGGCCAAGCTCAGCTGAAAAACCTCCAGGGATGGGGAATCCACCCCCTCTCCAGGCAGGCCATTCCAGTGCCTGATTAGTCTCTCTGGAAAGAATTTTTTTCTGCTCTCCAACTTCAATTTTCCCTGGCAGAGCTTGAGCCCCCCGTGCCCCCTTGTCCTATTGCTGACTGTCTGAGCCTCTTGGTTTTTTTCCTGAATACCATAATATTCAGGATAAGGTTAACTCCTCTTCTTAGTAAGGAAATGAAATGGAATTGGGGCACAGAGGTGGACACAGTGCTTTCAACGCTTCATTCTTCCTGTAAGTGTTGGACAGAAAGCATGACTTTTCTTTTTTGCCTTCCAGATGCAGACCTGCAGATTGGGAAGTTGATGTGGGGAGACAGTGGGCTCTATTACTGCCTTATTATCACACCAGATGACGTGGAGGGCAAGAACGAAGAATCGGTGGAGCTGCTTGTGCTTGGTGAGCCCTCTTGTCAGATTGCTTTTCCAGCAGACACCTGATGTATCTCCCCCCCTGCCCTCTTGCTCTCTCTGCAAATCTGTGCACCGTATTACTATGGGTGTAAGAGCTATGTAAAACAGTCTCCACAGCACCTTCACCATTGCCTTGCACCTTGTGCAGTCGTTCACACCTAGGCGAAGTGGGTGGCAAATGCTACCAAACCAGAATAGTAGTGTTTACACCCACACTGCTCACACGTTACATGGGCATAAGTGACTATAGAAAGTGCAGGGCTATGGAAAGTCAGAACCTTTGTTTTTAAAGCACAAAACAATAAACTTGCAGCAAAACAAACACTTGAGACAGAGTCCTTTAAAAATAGACACCAGAAGACATCAAATCCTGTGATTTTTGCTGTCTTTTAACATTTCCTTCATCCCACTCTCCCGACCTGTGACGTTGTCAAGAAGGACTGTGTTAGGTGTGTCAGTTTGGGAGATTCTTTTGTCTGCCTAATAATACTTGTCCAGTTAGAGGTTCAGTTTCACAGTCACCCTAATCAGGTCTGAGCTGTTGCTGCCAGTGAAAGGACCTCCCCTCTCTGTGGTGTGTGTGCTTGTCTCTGTTTCTGTTAAGCTCCCTTGGGCAGCGTGGCGAGCAGGACCACTTTCTTCCCTACTTGCAGCATTAGCTTTCAGTATGGCTTCTATGATCCAGCTCATTGTAAAGGTCAGAAAAGCAGCATCAAGAGGAGAAAAGCAGAGTGGAGTGGACCTTTCAGGGACATTTCATTGATGTGCTATGAGCCAGATGTAGTAATTGAACCATAGATACCTCAGGAGAGTAAAACAAGTTTTTACCAACTCTCTTTAAGACCTGCTGATTCCAGTGTTCATCTGGTCAGCGTGTTTGCATGGTTCTTGGGTGTATGGATTGTATACATGCTGTGAAGGAGATGTTAAAAGCTTGGGTCAGTAGTGTGTAGGTGATACGTGGAGGCATGTGATAGAACGTGTCTGTCAGGTGCTCTTGCTCTTCTGCTAAGAGTTTAATTGGCATTTATATTTGGAGCTGTAGTTACCATCACAAGGTAAACCAGATTGAATGGGTGAGTGACTGTAACAGTGCCATCACCTCTCCTCACCTCTTCTTCAGAGGTCAGTCAAGCAGTGGACAATTGGAGTGGAAAGTCAGAAGGTGGAAAGTCAGCCTGGTGCCTCCAGAAAAGTGTCATTTGCCTGTCTAAATCCACAGTGTGGCTGTGTATCATATGCCAGTTAGTAAGAGGCCCAGGACTGACTTGTGTGAGTTCAGGTGATGTTACCTTTGCCATATGGCAGTGGTAGCTGTTACATATCCTCTCCAGAGGACCTGTCTGTGGCTGTGTGGTGATGAGCTGCTGAATTTTTGTCCCTTCTGTGCCTTCCTGTCCAGGATTTGATGTCTTTCTCTTGTGTATCTACAGCTGTACTCAGACACCAGTGAAGAAGTAGTGCCATGGTAACAGGAAGAATCTGTTTTTTGGTGTGTACAGAGGATTAAGTGGGGAGAAAACACAGAAATCCCCTCCTCTGGAGCTGTCTTGATGTCCCTGTTCCCAGTTTGTTGTGGTTATGTTGGGAGTAAACAAGTAGTTTAGGCTGTTTTACCCTTGACCACATCTGCTTTTCTGTTCAGCTTGTGTGTCTGACCTTGCACTGTGTGCAGCACTCGTGCCAGGTTTGGCAGCAGCCTGAAGCAGACTTGTTGTGGGCATACTTTGTTCTGCCTCATGCTGTTGGGCGCAGCTTGTGAGTATTTCTTTTCCTGGGTAGTGTGTATGGAGGCAACATTCCAGGTTTTGGTGCAGTTCCAGGGTTACTTCCCTCCCTGCCTGCCTCCCCCTTCCCACCTTTTATTCTTTTCTTTCTGCCTTTGCTGTTACTTTGTCTTCCTTTTCCTTTATCTCTCCCCAAAGTATAAAGCAGCCAGTGGTGAAAAGAGCATTTCTTAATACTCTGGCACCTTCTGGGGCATTTTTTATTCCATCCCACTGCTTGGAGGGAAACACTGGGGTATGGATGTAGATTGGAGTGATTCCACAGTCCTAGGCGATGTGTGGTAAAAGGGTTTTGTTTGCTGTGTAGCTGCTTGCTGCTCTTTGGGTGGAACCCAGATTCCCTGTTAGAGAGGTTGGAGCAGTGGAGGGACAGTGTGTGACAGACACTGTGATTCCCACAGCACGTTGCTGTTTGCTCCCTGCTGACAGTGGTCTTTCAGATATTTGCTTGTTTTGGGGTTGCTGCATGATTTAAGCATAAATTAGAATTTTGAGTAGAGCAGTTGTCACATATCATTTGGGGTGACAGAAATTTCAGAATGTTTAAGGTAGAGAAAGATGCTGCTGGACAGGGCAGTTTAACAAGCACATAGAAACTGTGAAAGGTCTGAGAGGCAAAAATGGCAGATGGTAATAGCATTGATAAATTGATGGAAGTTTGTTCAATTAAAAGTGGAGGGTCCTGCTTTTCTACAGTGAATCCTACCTTCAAAAGCTGCTTTATCACAATTTGGAGCAAAATCCCAAACCTGAACAAGTTGCAGTATTTCCTTTTTCTTAGGCAAGCAATCACTGAGACTACCAGTGAACTTTTAAGTATCCAGTCAGCCTGGGTCGTGATGGCATTGCATGTTGGGTTTTGTCACCTGGATGTACCATGTTGTCACACAGAGCTGCTGGTCAGCTCCTGGTGGCATCAGAGAATCCTGTGTGCTGTCTTCATTTCAGGCCTATTTCAGAAGAGCATAAAAGCATTCATTTATATCCATTTTTGCTCAGCATAACTGATAGGATTTGTAAAGCATACCTATGTTAAGCATGTGCTTATTATCTGCTTTGCTAAGAAGGCCATGCAGTAGCTTTTGCTTAGCCAGGGGCTTCAGATCTCTCTGATGGAATCAGTGGAGGTGAGGGAAGAGGGAGAGTAACCACTGGGCCTCAGAAACACAAGATGAGATTGACTGGTAGTGAACATCCCATAGAGTAAAGAGAAAATTGAAACAAAAAGGACTATTACACATTTATTATATATAAAATACATACTTTAGACCTTATTGCTCTCTGCAAGTACCTGAGAAAGGAGGTTGTAGCAAGGTGGGGATTGATCTCTTCTCCCAGGCAACAAGTGACAGGACAAGAGGATATGGCCTAAAGCGGCACCAGAGGGTTTCAGTTTGGACATCAGAGGAAATTTCTTGACAGAAAGGGTTGTTAAACATTGGAGTGGGCTGCCCTGGGAGTGGTGGAGTCACAGTCCCTGAAGGTATTTAAGGAAAGACTGGATGTGGCGCTCAGTGCCGTGATTGATATAATGGTGTTCAGTCACAGGTTAGACTTGATCTCAAGAGCCCTTTTCTAACCTAAATGATTCTGTGATTTTTGTGATACTTGTGTACTTTGGTGCTGTTTGGAATCTCCAAATGGAGTGTAGCATGCTGGAAGCTGTGTGAACTCTGCTTCTGCTGCAGCATGACTGGACTAGTGCAGAGAGTAGCAATTCCACAGGAGGAGTCCAGTGATGCTCTCTGCACTCATGTGTTTTACTAGAAATGCAGAACCTTTGCTGACATTATAGCTGGGATAGTGAATCCATTTGCAACTTCGTACATTTTTATTTTTTCGAACTGATATGATTGAATCTAAAAGGCTCAATCCTAAATTTAAAAAAGTACATTTCTGTCACAGTAGCTGGCAGCTAGTGTCCTGCTTTTGAAACACAGACAGTGCTATTAATCATATTGTTATTGGTAGCCCCTGTGTACTGGTTTTTATATGAGAATGTCAGTGGGCTTGGCAGAGTAATTCATTGCAGCCTTTCTGAAGGGAACTGCACGTGTGCCAGTGCAGTGGGTACAGGGTGCCTGGAGTAACCTTCAGGTTGGAAGTACAGGGCAGTGTTAGCAGATACCTCATCCTTCATGTGACCATCTCACACCAGGAAGCTGTCCAACTGAATTGCATGGGATTGCATATAACCCAGTTAGACTTCCCAAGAGCCAGAATTTACCAGCCAGGTGCAGGGCCCTGTGGAAGCTGCTACACTGCTCCTTGCCAGGCTGGTACAGCTCTAGGCACAGCTGGGTACCCTGGGATGTGTAGGTCTGTGCAAGCTCGGCAGTGTTTGCACTCTGAGATTTTACATAGCTTAGACATGCTTTCATGAAACAGTGGCTTCATTTCCAAGGACCTGTCAAGTTCTTGGGAAAGGCAGGAAAGGGCTTCAGTAATTCCAGTGGTTGGTTTGATAACTTTGGTTAGTGATCTGTCTGCTTTGCTAGGCAGCTCTTGCCTGTGGGGTTTTTTATCTTCAACTGAGCAGCAAATACTACATAAACTATATCTTAGTGAATACTATTTTATAATTAATCACAGAATCACAGGTTGGAAAAGGCCTCCAAGATCATCAAGCCCAACCTTGGACAAAACACCACTTTGTCAGCCTAAATCATAGCACTAAGTGCCACATCCAGTCATTTTTAGGACACCTCCAGGGATGTTGACTCCACCACTTCCCTGGGTAGCCTGTTCTAATGCCTGACCATCCTTCCAGTGAACAAATTCTTCCTGGTGTCCAACCTGACAGCTTGGGGCCATTTCCTCTTGTGCTGTTGCTAGTTGCCCAGGAGAAGAGGCTATCTGGCTACAACCTGGCTACAAGGTTGGTCAGAGAGGGTCTGCTTTTTGTAAACCCCATGGCTGGTTGGATTTGATCCTCTGGTTGTCCTGTACCTGCCATGTGATTGTACTTGAGATAATTTGTTCCATAACCTTTATGAGCACCAAGGTCAGGCTGACAGTGTCCTGGAGTTCCCCAGATAAATCTTTTAGAACCTTCAGCTTCTCCCATTGTCACGCTTTAAATAAAAACAATTAGCACTTGAGGTTTTTGTTAATTTCTGAAGACAGTTAACACTTAACAATGATTATCTGACATCTTTGGTAGTTTGTATCACCAGCCAACATCTATAGAGGCTAAACCCAAAATTTATCAAGTCTTAACACCTACAGGTAGGAAAGAATGTAGATACATAATGAACGCATTATACTGTAATTAGTGTACTAATAGAGACATGTTGGCTTTCAGAGAGGATAAATCTCTACTGGGACATGTGTGTATGGTGTGCAATGCTAATAAGGCAGTCCTTACTCAGCAAAGTGACTCAATAGCTGGTATAAATATAGCCAGGTTTGGAGTCTCTTCTGTGCCAGGAGAGACTGTATTATAAAAGTTGACGTGATTTTGGAGATTAAAAAGTTCTTGGCAAAATTTTCGCATACAAGACGTTGGTTTTAGGATTTTGCTCTGATTCGCTGAAAAGCTGCCAGTAGCATCCGAGCCAGTGCTCGGTCACAGGAGTTGGCAGAGATGAGGGTGCTGTGGGCCGTGTGTTGGGGATGAGAGGGCCAGATCTCAGACGGGGAGATGCCTATAAGCAACTTCACCGAGAGGGCTTGCTGACCTTGAGCTGCACTTTCGGGACCAAAGGTGGGTGGTGCCAGCAGGCGAAGAAAGTGATTGGCACAGGAACCTTCCACTTAAAAATCCAGAAGAAATATTGGTGCCAGAAAGGCTGTCCATGTCCTATCCCCAGAGTGCTCGTTCTGTTCTCATTAGGCACTGCTCTCCTGCCCCAGACCACTCTGCTGCTGCCTTTGTAGTTTGGTTCCAGTATCCCTCATCCTAGTCCAGCCTACTCCTAGTTATTTATTTCACACGGTTTAGAAGTGCTACTTGTTGCCACGGTTTTTTACCCCTCTTTTCCTCCTTATTTGCCAGCGACAGCCACACGCTGCTCACAAAGCAGACTGGTGTGATTAAAAGACCTCCGTTACTAAGGTAGCCATGGCAACAGCCTCCTTGGAGGTCTTTGTTGCCTGCTAAAACTTTGATCTCCAAAAGGGGCTGCTGCTGTTTCTCCCTCCAATTGAAGAGAAGGATGGGAAGAAAGGATAAAGTTTACTCCGAGCAGAGGGAGCACAGAGGAGCTCACTGCAGAGCCATGCTCACCCAATAAATCTCACAGCAGCCTCCTTGGAAAAGTGTCTGATTTACAAGGGCCACACTTCCTCTTCTGTGCTTTCCAGCCTCCCTTCAGGGCAGTGTCCCGTGCCAGGGGCCTCTTGCTGTGGCATGGCTTGGCACATTTTTCCACTACTGAGAAGGAAATAGTTGCCTCTGTAGCTGTTGTGTCCTGTGGTTCCACTGCAGCAGGTAGTGCTGCAGAAACAGCCTTCAAACAGGAAAACAGTTCAACAGTTATTCTCATGTTACCCAATATTTATCACATTTATGCAATTGCCAGTATTTACCATGTTCCCATATTTATCCAATTGCCGTGTTGCTTACTGCACCTGCACCTACTTTATTCATGCCATCATTTCTTTTCAGCTGCACCACTTACCCTAATTATTTTTGTGTCTCTTCTCTGCAGACTCTCTGCTAATTGTCTGCTTGACTCCAGGTCTTCCCTGATCCGCTGCTATTTGCTCTCCTGCTCTGTCGCCTGCCTGCCTCCTGTGTATTAACTCCTGTCCTCGCTCGCCTCTGCTGTGTCTCTGCACCTCCTGGAGCTGCTCTGCATCCCCTCAGCTTTTCCTCTCCCATTCCTGTGCTGCACTGCTGTGCTCTGCCAGAGCAGATGGTGGGCTTGTGGGCTCCGTGGCACTGCAAGGCTGGCTGGGGCCTGGGGCGTGTGAGGTGCCTGGTGAGAGGCCACTTTGGGCAGGTAAAGCCTGACAGCAGCATGGTGGGAATAGAGACAGCACGTGTCCCAGATCCCTTCTGGAATGAGGACAAGCTCCTCGCTCTGACACAGTCACCTGGGATAACCCTGGTAAACGAGGCCATTGTCTGTTCCCTCTTTCCTCCTAGGAGTGTTTGCTGGTGGGAGCTTGCAGAGGACACGTAGCTCTTGTGGGTAGGAGCACAGAGCTGTGACTCGGCAGTGGTGCCCAGCCATGTCTTGGAGTGCGTGCAGCCCTTTCTCAGCTGGGCAGAGCTGCTGTGCTGTGCTATGCTGTGGCCAGACGGTGTCTTGGCAGGAGGTTTTAGTAACTTGTGTCCTCCCCACCAATTGCTGTTTAGCCCCAGCCTCCAACTTAAAGTTTCCTTAAGCAAAAAAATAACCAAGAGAGAAGTGAGGTGAGCTTAATGCCCATAGAAGGAGCATCCCAGGCATGGAAAGCTGGATGGGTGGTGGCTGTGGGTGCTGTGACTGTGCCCTGGCTGATGTTACAGGCCATGGACCCAAAGGGAAACCCTGGATGCTGTCCCAGGATCCTCTCTGCCGGCCACCACCTGGCTCTGGGATGCACCCATGTGTGGGCCAGGCTTGCACAGAGCAGGAGGTGAGAGCCAGCAGCAGCCCCTGCCACCTGGAGCTGCCCTGTCCCTGTGTCTGCTGGCAGCAGGGGTGGGGGGGTTGCTCCACTTGTTGCTGGCAGGAGCAGCAGAGTGAGGAAAGTCTCATTCAGTGAGGGACAATGGCAGGAGCCTCCCGTTGCTGCGGCAACCGCGGGCAGCCTGGGCCTGCTGGCTTCCCTGAATGGCTGGTGTGGGGAAGGGTTATCAGGGAATTAATTCAGCACAGGGTGGGGAGGGGACAGAGCCCTGGAAAGCTGCTGGGAGCACAGCAGTCCAGAGGCAGAATTTTGCTTGCTGGCTGTCAGCTGGGATAGTCAGGGCAGCAGAGCTCAGGCTGAGCTGTGGTGGGGTTTGCTGCTGCCTTGGGTCCCCCCAGGCTTTGTGCATCCCTGCTGGTGGCTCTGGATTAGTAGGGACATACTTGACTGCTCATAGGTAGCACAGAAGAACTACTTGAATTGTCTTTGTGAGACTTACCAAGTTCTCAGGCATTGTTTTTTTTTGAGGGATGCTTCTCCCCCCTTGGACATGTGGTTCCTCTTGGGGATCAGAAGGTATCGTAAGACCAAGCACTAGCAGGGTTCAAGGCTCTTCACGTAGGTTCAGATGAAAGCAGGCACCTATTTGATGATGGCAATTTGAGAAGGAGCTTCTGCCTTTTATAGATGTTGCTCCCTATGAGAAATGCTCACATTTTACCAATAAAATTTAGAGGGGACAAAGTCGTCAAAGTAAAACTAAACTTTTATTTAACAAATTCAGCTGAATCAAGTGTGTCCCCCTGGCCTAGGAGACAGACCCAGAACAAAAAGAAACAGAACTTTTTATATCCTTTCCTGTCTGAAAGGTCCCTGCCCCCTCTTCCTATTGGCTGGGAACTTGGGACTCACAGTCTAGCCTGTCTGTCCAAGATCCCCCACCCCCCTCCAAAGGCGGGAAAAACCACTGGGAACTAATTACCCCTTGACTATTCTCTTACATTTCTTTTAGCTTGAGCAAAACCCTCATTCTGTTTCTAACACTCCCTTACCTTTGATAACATGAATTCAATCCCTAAATTAGCTATATATCTCCAGCTATTTGTCCATTGGCGTCTGCCCTCAGACTAGGGCTGCACGTGAGCTTGTGCAGAGATGAAAACACATGGGAGGGAAGCTACCTGCTCGTGTCTGCCCATGTGTTCTGTGTGCATGTGGTTCATGGGTGTGCTCTTCACGTACACACACACACACAGAGGCCTAGTGTAAATCTGGGACACTGTCATACAAGGCATGTGTCTGGATCCCACCTGTGGCACCCCAGATTTAAGCCACAGGTATGTTGTATGCATGTCCATATGTTTTGTGAGCAGGAGGCTTAGATGAGCACGTTCCCTTAACACACTAGTTGCAAGTGATTTGGACACTTGATCCTTGCAGAAAGAGTGTGAAGAATGTCATGAAACTCTGTAAATGTAGATGAAAATGCTGCAGCAGACTGATGGCAAGAGTCCTCTCTCAAAGTGGTAAATGGTGAACAATTATGTAAAGCATTACCGTGCTGTCTTTTGCTAGGAGTTCAGGACCACCTCATCATGATGGGCGTTACTGTGAGTACTAGTCAGCTTTGATGAGCTGCAACTGGCTGCAAAGCACTGCCTGCACGCAGGGTATGTTCATTATGGCTCCAGCAGGTTTCCTTGTGGATTTTTGATCTCTACAGAAGCTCTGCTGAAGCACTGAGAAAAAATGGAGAGTGGGAATTTGATTGTAATACACTCCAAGGACAGGCTAGAGGCCAAGGAACTTGGGATCCGGTGCATCATTGTGTCTGAGTGCTGCTTAGTGCAGGTCTTGAAAGGCCTGTGGGGAGGTTAAAGGTAGCTTTCTACCACTTTTGCATTGGCTTACCCTCAGCTGTGCCTGTTATGTTACACCCACAATGTATGTCCGTCTTCAGAGTGTGGCTCTGCTACCTTATGCATGTCTTTAAAAATCCCAGCATGACCCTGGTGCTCTATAGAAGAGTTCACAGCACAGCTGCAAGGCTGTTCTGCCGGTGCAGGTGTGTGTAAATTATAGCTGAACACTGGGCAGGATGTTGGCTGTGTTTTGGAAATATCCCAGACACTTAGTGCCAAAACAAATAGGTACCAGGCTGCCTTTGGGCTTGGATTTTGTTTGTTTGTATTTGATTCTAAATTTTGAAGTTGACTTTCCTTTTTTTTTTTTCCGTTTTGCAAAGTGAGACCACAAATCTCTACGGGAATATCCCCCTGGCTGGTTTGCTTCGCTTGGAAGTTGAGTCTTTATCACATAGTCTCATCAAGTTCCTCGTGCATCTCCAAATAATTGGCACATATGCACAGTCAAGTTTCAAGGCTCCTTTCCTGGAGATGTCTGTGCACTTGCAGAGCCCCACACGGAGAGCACCACCCACGGTTTTTGGATGCATGTGGCTGATTTATCAATGGCCTTGGGTTAAAGATGTTTCACATCCATAGAAACTACATCAGTACATTTCAAAAGTAAACTGCAGTCCTTCTGTTTAAAGGCTGTTGTGTGTTTCCAGGAGCTTTTTGCATGTGTACAGCGTATCTCCTGAAAGATGTTACCATGTAACCATGCTAAAGGAACTCCCCTTTTCTTGTCATTTTGTGCCTAGATTGAAGAAGCTCTGTTCCAGATTCTTTCCCCCCAGCTCTGCTGATAAAGATAAAATGCAAGGACACAGAAATGGCAGAATTGCAGAGACAGACATCAGGCATCGAGCAGGATGACATCTGTGGTTATAGGAATTCACATAACACAAGAGTGCAAGTGGGCTGATGAGGAAGGGAACTGGAGGCTAAGACAGGGGCTGGGGAGTGTGTTTTTCTTGCAGTAACCTCTTTCCTTGTTCTCCTCCTTCTGTCTTTTCTAGGCAGAACAGGGCTGCTTGCTGATCTCTTGCCCAGTTTTGCTGTGGAGATTATGCCAGGTATTCAGTCATTTCACCCTTCAATCACCCATTCCTCTGTCATCTTGTCTGTTTATCCTTCTGCAGCATCTTTATGTGGTGTATGTTTCACTTGGGTGTGTGTTTTATCTGGGGATAAAAAGAGAAAAGCCTGTCACTTACTGGGAAAGTGTGTTGGGTTCAGATCTGAGAGAGCTGATGCTGGGCCATGCTGGGAGCCAACACAGAGGTGGTTGATGTCATGCCAGGATCACTGTGAGAGCAGAAATGGCAGTGCTGTTTCATGGAGGTTTTGTGTCAGGCTCTCTGCTCTCCCCCAGCACAAAAGTAATGCTGCTCTGGCCCACGAGGCCTCGGCAGCCACGTGTGGCTCTGCACCTCAACTGCTCTTGTGCAGTAACCTCAGCTCCCCAGACCCTGGCTTGTGGTTCTGCTACAGCCATAGAATCATAGAATTGATTGGGTTGGAAAAGACATCCGAGATCATCAAGTCCAACCCTTGGGCCAACTCCACTCCCTTTACCAGATCATGGCACTCAGTGCCACGTCCAATCTCAGTTAAAAACCTCCAGGGAAGGTGAATCCACCCCCTCTCTGGGCAGCCCATTCCAATGCCTGATTACTCCTTCTGCAAAGAATTTTTTTCTGCTCTCCAACTTCATTTTCCCCTGGCAGAGCTTGAGCCCGTGCCCCCTTGTCCTATTGCTGAGTGCCTGGGAGAAGAGACCAACCCCACCTGGCTAGAACTTCCCTTCAGGTACCATGGCCACAGATGGGGGCACAGGAGGTGCTAGAAATAGAGCACTGGTTAGCAGCCCATCAGTGGCACAGCCCCTCTTGTGCTGCATGGCCAGGGCACCATCCTGGTAGCACCAGGTGGTTGGAGCAGACGTGAGAGCTCCGTGCCCATGACAGATCCCTTGCTAGCCAAAGTAGTGAGAGCCACCAGTTCTGGCACTCCTTGCAGAGGAAACGGAGACTGTGCAACAGATTGTCCTTGAAAGGGAAAAGCTGTGAGAACATTTAGCCCTTGAGTCATCTGATCATTCCCTGATGGTGCCCAAGGAGCATTTCTTTCACACATTTGTGCAAAAATGTGACTCCACATAAATGTGTGAAGCTATTTTTGAGTCTGTCCCAGAGATCCAAATGGAGAGAAGGCAGACACTCACCCACCTCCAGTATAACCCAAACCTCCCTAGAGTTTCTGCATGGCAGGAGAGGGATTGGTCTTTTCAGCATAGACAGCAGTTGATTCTCTACTGCTTAGCACTTTTTTCTCTGTTATTTACAATTTTACTGGATGGGTATGAAATTCTTGTGTGTTGGCCAGATAGTTTTCTGATACCCTTGCTTCATGGGTAAACAAAAAAGTGTAAGATGCAGCAGCAAAACACTTTTCAGCTGTCAGCTTTGCCTCGTTCCTGAATAAACAAAATCGGATTCTTCTGCAAGCACAAACCAGTAGTTTCCAGACAGCAAGGACACATGGCACTTCAGCTTAGTAGTCATTTGAGTCTCAGCATTACACAGTTGTATCAGGAACTGGTTGAATCCCAGTTTTGTGCATACAAGTGAAGCCAGCAGGCTCTTTTCGCTGTGTTCTTACCCTCATCAGAGAAGCAAATGGTCTAACTTCCTGTGAAGTCAAATAATTCCTGACTCATAGGTCCCTGTGGTTGTGACACTGATTTCAGACATCCAGTTCTGGTGCTGAGTCAGTATCTGGCAATGTGCAAGGTACACACTTAACCTGATGCCCCTTTGTACTCATAGATGATTTCAGGGAGATCACAGATACACTTACAATGGACTTGCTGCCTGCATCTGGTTTTTTTACTTCTCCCAAGCTTTTATCCTTTGTGGAGTGGTTGTGAACTGTTCCCTAACAGCTCTGGAGATCTGACATCTGAGCTTCATTGCATAGCTGTGGCTGCCACTTCTGTCACGCCACCTTCTCTGTACCCATGATGGTTGTACAGAACAAGATGAGAACATGAAAAAAGAAAGAGCCACTTGTTGCCCTGCTCAGGTTGGCATAGGTGAAGAAGTGCAGGGCTGGAAAGGATTGTCTGGCTTGCTGTCTTGCTTGCCAGCCCCAGCACCGTGTAATTTCATCCTTTCCATCAGTTTAGCAAGCTTAAGGGTAGTCTCTGTTCGGCCTTTCTCTTTCCCATTGGATTGCTTTCTTTGATGTGCTTCTTTTAGGTTCTCTCTACATTACTGATAGCCTGTTCATGCCCATTTATGTGAGACCTTTAACTATAACACCTGCTTTTCCTCCTGCATTTATCTTCCTAGCATATTTATAGGCAGCAGCTATGCCTGCCCTCAACCTTCTTTTTAATGGACTAACTCAGCTCCCCTGCTGCAAGGCAGGCTCTTGAGTCCCTTCATCCCCTCAAGTCCTTCCTTTGCATCACCTCTATCTTGAAATCATCTTTTCTTCTACAAAGATCACCAGAGCTGTATGGCATCAGTAACTTCAGCTGAAGGTACATGGAGGGGAGACCTTGTGTGATGGCATTAATATTTCCTTTATACTATGGGAAATTCCTGCCTTATTGGGCATAGGATTACATTTGCCTTTTTTCGTGGCTATATTACATAAGTGGTGACAGTTAACCTATGATGGAATAGTATATTGGAACATTTCTCTTGTTTTTCAGTTGTTTTCAGCTAATTTTGTCCTGTTCAGAACAGAAATTGTTCCTAATCTTTGAACCTGTGACCTTGAAAGTATTGCTGCATACCTTGAAATTCAAGATATTGCTGCATTTCTCATTCCTTATTGTAGGTCCAAGGACACATGTCCCAGTCCTCATCTTTACTGACAGTGCATCTTTACCTTTTACTGCCAAGATACATTAACACAATCTTCTATTCTGTGTCAATGTAATTAATTAAAATATTAAGCAAGACAGTTTCTAGAACTGGCACTTGAGGAACTGTGTCAGTAATCTCTCAGCTCCTGCTTTTCCATTCATGAATCCTTCCCTTCTGCCATTTCCTTACTTGCTTAGCTGATTTTTTCTCAGCATGTAGTAAGTTCACTGCAAAAAAATTATTCCACAGGGACCAAAATCAACTGCAAATTTAAATGAAATTCATCTGTTTCAGCCAAAAAGAAATAAAATATTCAAAAAAATAGAAAACATTTCACTTCACACTTCTGAAATGAAGTGTTTTGATTTGTAGATGCCAGATCTTTGACTGACATTTTTAAAAGAAAATTTTAAATTCTAGATTAAAAATGGCATTAAGAAAAGGGAAATGGTTTGTAAAAGAGTTAAGGAAAACTACAGCAAAGCAAAGAATCATACTTTTGCTCAAACAGAATGCTGTGGATGGATCAAAAATGATGCCTTCTTATTTTTGTGTTTTATTGAGAACTAGGATAAAAATCTGTTTTGATTGGTCCAAATGGAACATTTTTCCTTGACTTTTCAGCTTAGTGACACAGGTGAGGGCTGCACTGTTTTTCCAGTGTGATTCTGTGTGCACATTGCAATCCTTACAACAATACTCCTTCATCTTAAATAATGTACCAGGAGACCCCTTAGTGCACTCTGGACTTCTTTTTGGAAACAGAGTCTGCTGTTTTTCTCTGGGGTGGGGATAAATCCCATCCCACTGCAAAGCAGACCCACCATGTCTTTACTTGGTTATTTTTACCATTTCTCCAAGGTGGGTGGATAACCCCTGGAGTCTTTCCAGTGATCTGGCTTGCGGATGGGTTGGTGCATCTCTCTGAAATAAAATCAACTGGGCTTCTTACATGTTCAGAATCTTGAAATTTCTTGGTCAAGATGTGTTCACTGATGTTCCCTTAGTCTGTGGAATTCCCACGTGGCAGTAGGTGCAGCCCTGTGCATGCAATTCCCTGCACAATGCAGAGTGTTCAGGTGCAGAACTGGGAGCTGCCCCAGCGGATTTCCCAGCAGCAAAGTTGAGAAACCTTTCTTCCCTCCCCTTTCCCTTCCAACCCCATCCTGGTTTTGTGGACCAGCTTTTCTGTGCTTTCATTTGTAGGGGCTTGGCTCAGACATCATCTGAGGCTTCAGTGGGGGGCAAAGAATTGGTTGTTGGGTTTCCTGGCTGGCTGCAGCGCCTGAATAGGATGTTCATTCGGCACATTCAAAAGAATAATTGCATGTGTGGACCTAGCTGGGAGGGGCAGGCCTGGCTCATTTACTGGGCTATTTATAGCAGGCTTTTCACCATCATTTGTCCCATTAAAACCAGAATGTGGATAGGGAACAAACACATAAGCAGGGCATGAACATGGCCAAGAAGAATGAGTCTTTGATGGGATCCAAATGCTAATGGAGCACGTCCATCCTGTGGCATTTGTATGGGTCTGCTGAGGGGTGAAGGGTTGCTGTGCTGGGCAACTGGAGCTCCTGCCTCTGTGCTGCTTGTGTCTCAGCCAGCCAGAGGTGCTGCCAGACCAGGCCATGTTTCTGTAGCTCCATTGCTCACTGTCATGTGCCATTTTGACACAGAGGAGGACATAGTCCCAGACCCACAGGGAGCCAGTCCACTTCTGTTATTCACTTGTCTGTTTTGTCTCTGTGCTCTCTGCTGGGAGGATGTTGCTGACATTCCCTTCTACAGTGTGCAGTCTTGTAAGTACCTTCTTTTCTCCCCTTGCTTTCCAGAGTGGGTCTTTGTGGGCCTGGTGATCCTGGGGGCGTTCCTGTTCTTCCTCCTGGTGGGGATCTGCTGGTGCCAGTGCTGCCCACACAGTTGCTGCTGTTACGTCCGCTGCCCCTGCTGTCCAGAGTCCTGCTGCTGTCCGCGGGCACGTGAGTGACCCTCTCCAAGCCTGGTGCAAATCTGCTGTACTGCATCTGCTCCCTGGCAGAACAGGAGGAGAATCTGCTAATACTGCTTCCTTTGCCCTGAGCCCTTTGCTTGGATAAAGAATTAGTTCTTAGGGAATGAAGCATCTGACCTATTACTCAATGGTTGAGCGCTCAAAGTTAATTACAAATGTAATTCCCTGAGCCCTCCCTGCCTTGGCAGCTGTCTCTGCTTCTCCAAAGTGTCATGCTCCCATTCCAGAGTTGTTGTTGTGTCAGTGAATGTTGTGGGTCAGAGCTAAGAGAGTCCTGGGAGGTTTCCTCCTGGCAATGCGAAGCAGCTGCCCTCTACAACAGTGCAAAATCCTTGCAACCCAGCAAGGTTCCTGGTCAGGCTCAGTCAGAGCTGTCAGGTTTCATGAGCCTCATCCCTGCTGCTTGAGTCATCAGTTGTTTTTAAAGCTAAACTACCACTGAATCATGGCAGTGGTAGTGGTGGCTGTAACACTCTGACTGTCTTTCTGGGCATCTTGCAGTGCTCATCTAACCTGCTGTGTGAATTTTTTAAACTTCCTCTCAGTGCCCTTTGAGGATTAGAAAATTTCAGTTTGGTCCTTTTTAATTAATTTGTCCAGTTGTCTCCTGCTGGGTTGTCACCAGTGTTGGGGCTCTGTGGTTTTTGGCCACGTGCTGTGTGGGTTGGTGGGGTCTGGTGTGACACTGACTCTTGTTCTTTTTCTTTTTCAGTGTATGTAGCAGGCAAAGCAGCCAAAGCTGGGTACCCTCCTCCAGTCCCTACCATGCCAGGTCCATACTACATCCCCAGTGTTCCAGTGGCTGGTGTCCCATCTCCTGCTGTGCTGATGGATAAGTCACACCCACCTCCCTTAGCACCAAGTGACTCCGGTGGAGGAAGCCAGAATGGTAATTTGCAGTGCCAGGCACATTTGATCTTCTTTACTGGGAGCAGGGCTGGGAAAAGGAAGAATGATTGTCACTGATGGAGTGGTGTGAACAGAAGGAGCACAGAGAAACTCCACTTTAATCCTGTCTCTGATGATGACATTTGCATCCCATAGGGCCACAGGGTCCAACTTTCCTAGTGCCATCAGCACAGTGTCAGTTTATGGATCCCCAGTTACCCCAGCAGGTAACATGAGGCCAAGGGCCTGTGCAGGACTCCTCATTACTGCTGCAGACATTTACTTCCAGAGGACAAAAGGATGAAGATGATTTCAGGAGAACAGAGGCAGTGGGCATTTCCCCTTAGAACTGATGCCTTCCAAGCTGCTTTCTCTTTGTAAACTGTTCTTCTACCCTCTGTAGGGCACTGCTTGCCCTCTGGCAGCAGTTTCTGCTGCAGCATGTTTTACTGTCCCCGTGGCATTTTGAGCAAAGTAACCCACTGCCTTGGAGTTTCTGCCCAAGAGCATTTGGGGCTGGACCCCATCCTTTGCCTTACAGAAGTCAGTAGGTCACTTTTTTTGTTCAGCCTTTGCATTTTGTGAAATGGGAGAGATGAAAGGCTTCTACCTAGAAGGGAGCTGTGAATCAGTGTCAGACTTAGACTGTCAGTGTGATTACTGTCTCAGTGAGGGTCACTTCTGCTCCTTAGCCACGTGCATTTCAGGATCAGAGTGGCTGTCTAAATTCAAACAAGCCACTGTTCCAGCTACATGTCTGATTTCAAAGCCCCACACTAATTATCAATTGCTGAATTTGCTCATGACAATGTGTTGATAAAACACATCTGAAAAGACAAGATTAATAGCATAATCAATTAATTAATCTTTGGGAACAACCCTACACATCCTTCTGCTGCCCCAGTCAGTATATTAACCTTTCTGGAATTACAGAAAGTATTTTCCTTCAACAGTCATACTTTATTTTGCCACTGAAATCAAAACAGCTCTGGAATAGAGCACTTTGAAATAGGAAATAAATCAATCATTGATCCAAAGCAGAACATATCTGATTCAAAAACCTTTGTCAGAAAATGATGAATGACACCTCAGCGCTTAATGTTTTTTCTCCTGTGAAAAATGTCACTGCATGTAGAGTGTGGTGTTGGCTGTGGGAACTCCAGGGATTTTTTTAAGAGTTAGATCACAGCCCCAGTCTTGTCTCTGCCAGCAGAGCACAAGTGCAGAATGAAAAACTGTGGATATGTTTGGTAACCACATAGAACAGCTCTTAAATTTGCATAATCCTTACACAGAAAGATGCATTTATTACATAATCCAAACCAGGTGTCTGGACCCAATCCCTCACGTCAGGACTTGACATGAAATACTGTGTGTTGCAAATAAAAACATCATGGCAGAATTTTAACCTCTGTGGCAAGACAACAGAGGTTCTTAATTTTTTTAAATTTTTGATTAATTTATTTTGCAAGAATGTGGATAAAGCCTTAGTCTTAGGTCATGCACCTGTTGTTCAAGGTGTTCCTTGAACTGTGAGCTGAGGAAGGTGTATAGCCTGTATCCTGTTTCTTTTCTCTAGTTTCTCCACAGTGCCAGAATATCCCCTAATGACAGGCTGTAGAAGAGAAAACATTATGTGGCTTTGCCAAGCTACTTATTTGCTGGTTGGCCAGACAGCAAGCTAAACAAAACAGGTGATGGTTGAGTTTATAATAGGGAAGCAGCAGTAATTAAGATCTCTGTGTCATCCACACAGCCAGTGTAGGTCTGATCTGAAACCCTGTGTCTTTGAGACTTCAACCTTTCTGTCAAGTCTGCTCAAAAAAAGGGTCAGAATTGCTGGGGGCAGAGGGTGGAAGATTCTGTAATCCTTCCTGCCAGACTGAGAACACCAGCCTTTGCCCTAGGTAGATTCTGTGCTTATAAATGACCCCTGTGAGGGGATCTAGTGAGCAAACTCAGGCATGAGGACATTTAGAAAATTTGTTTAAGGTTACATAAAAGCCATATGACAAAGCTCCAATTTCAACCTAAAAACTCCATCCTAAACTTAGGGCTGAACTGGGAAACCCCCCTCCAAACTTCTAGCTCTCTTATTTAGAAGAGTGTTGGCAACACATAACTTAGAAGTTATGCTCTATTTTAAATGTAGTGGTTACTTGGAGACTCTTGCATATATCCCTTAAACTCTGCACACAGGGAAGCTTTTGGTCCTAGAGCTGGACTCCAGACCTTTCACATGGAAAGTATATAAGGATGAGACATCATTTATTTCCTAAACATACTCATCTGAAAAAAACAGTAGTGCTGTCCTTTCTGGGGAGGGAAACAGCTTACAGTTTTGGCTGACTTGGTTCCACCCACAGAAGAATAAAAATAGTGTCTAGTTAAACACATATTAAACATTAGAAATTTGTGAACTGTTCAGGAGAAGAAAATATGGTCTCACAGGGAAGAATGTTCTATTCCCTTTGATTTCAGTGAATGGTTCTGGACATGTGGTCAGCATCTCTGCATCTTTATTTCCTTAAAATTAAGATGGGCCTGAAATTATTCAGACCTGATTAAAGGATGATGGCAATTTACAGATGAAGAAGAGTGTGAGGAGGAAGCAATAATATCTTTGGTTCTCAGATGAAGGAATAATGAAGAGATTTAATAAGCTGAGCATTTCATATCATTATGAGAGGTATTTAATAAATAAACATAGGAACAAAATATGCTTCATCTGTAATGGAAAATACTTTTTATGAGCAGTTCACAGTCCTCTTTGCAGATTTAAATCCAAAATTAATTTCTAGATGCTTGCAGAATTAACCAAGAAATTCACTTGGCTTTTGATACACAGCTGCAATAGCAAGTGAAGCGTGAAGCCTGGTTAACTCTCCATCAGTTCCAGGAGCTATAGATGTTGCCCAAATAGATACTTGGCACAGCTTCAGTGTGAGTAGTGGCTGTGGGGACACAGTCTGGAAGCTGCCTGTTCAAGTTGCCCAAAGGTTATTAGTAGGTCAGAGTCATTTCCAGCTGATGGTTGTTTGCTGGGCTGTGTATGAATGAGGTGGCAGCTTAGCTGAGCTCCTGGGAGAGACGTTACAAGGAAGAATAGTGAGAGGCCTCTTCCTTGGCAAGGTACCAGGCAGGGCCAGCTGAGATGGTGAGGTGCAGAATTTGCCTTGCTGCTTGTGCAGTGCAGCAGGAGCCATCACTTCTGAGGCCAGTCAGTGTAGCCCCATTTCACAGAATCATAGAATTGATTGAGGTGGAAAAGACCTCTCAGATCATCAGGTCCAACCCTTGGGCCAACTCCAGCCCCTTTACCAGATCATGGGACTCGGTGCCACGGCCAATCTCACTTTAAAAACCTCCAGGGCTAGGGAATCCACCCCCTCTCTGGGCAGCCCATTCCAATGCCTGATTACTCTCTCTGGAAAGAATTTTATTCTGCTCTCCAACTTCAATTTCCCCTGGCAGAGCCTGAGCCCGTGCCCCCTTGTCCTATTACTGAGTGCCTGGGAGAAGAGACCAACCCCCACCTGGCCAGAATTTCCCTTCAGGTAGTTCTAGACAGTGCTGAGGTCACCTCTGAGCCTCCTCTTCTCCAGCACAAACACCCCCAGCTCCCTCAGCCTCTCCCCACAACACTTGTGCTCCACTCCCTTCTCCAGCCTCGTTGCTCTTCTCCGGACCTGCTCCAGCCCCTCGATCTCTTTCCTGAACTGAGTGGCCCAGAACTCAACACAACACTCAAGGTGTGGCCTCCCCAAGGCAGAGTCCAGGGGAAGGCTCACTGCCCTGGGCCTGCTGGCCACGCTATTTTTGATCCAGGCCAGGATCCCATTGGCCTTCTTGGCCACCTGGACACACTGTTGGCTCATGTTGAGCTTCCTGTCAATTAGTACCCCCAGTCCCCTTTCTGCCTGGCTGCTCTCCAGCCACTCTTTGCCCAGCCTGTAGCAGCAGCCTCACGTGGGGAAACGTGCTGTGCTCTCATTTTGGAAGGCAGAGGCAGGGTTCCTTCCCAGGGTTCTGTAAGTCACTGCGTGCATTTGCAGCCATTGTGCACACACTCCTGCGGATAATAAAGCACAGCAAAACTCCAGACTGCTGTCAGCTAAGCTATATGGAGCCACATTAAAAGAAGGATCCTCATAGACCCAGACTGTGTTTTTACCTCTAATACCTTTCCCCCGTGTAGACACACAAGGTAATATTTCAAGATGTCGTCACTTATCTTACATGTGCACAGTGAAAACCCACAGTAAAGCACTTTTCTCCTGAAGCAATTTGTGGGATTATGACAGGAATGGTTCTACCTTTTTCTATGGCACAGCCATTTCTGAAGCAGAGCATGGTTATTTCACAATGCACAGACACAGCTGTGCAGGACAGAAGGTGCCTAAGAATACCTCTGCCAAGTCCTTGCTCAGCCCACACAGTGCATAGTATGCAACATACTACCAAACCCATATGTTAGTAGCTTGATACACTGTGGTGAGGGATAAAACAGAAAGAACAGGTTGGCTCAAAACCGCTGTCCAAGTATTTAAGTTGTTCCACCAGGGAAGCACTCGTGCACCACTGCACTGTTCACACAAGGGAACATATTAACCCCATGCAAGGCAGACAGATTCCGTTTTGTAGTGCTGAGTGAATTGTCCTTATGACAGTCATAGAATCATAGAATCAGTTGGGTTGGAAGAGACCTCTGAGATCATCAAGTCCAACCCTTAATCCCTTAATCCAAGCCCACTTTGATTACTAAATCATGGCACTCAGTGCCACGTCCAGTCTCATTTTAAAAGCCTCCAGAGTTGGAGAATCCACCACCTCCCTGGGTAGGCCATTCCAATGCCTGACCACTCTCTCTGTAAAGAACTTCTTCCTGATATCCAACCTAAACCTCCCTTGGCAGAGCTTAAGTCCTTGTCCTACTGTTGGTTGCCTGAGAGAAGAGACCAATCCCCACCTGGCTGCAACATCCTTTCAGGTTGCTTTAGAGAGTGATAAGGTCTCCCCTGAGCCTCCTCTTCTCCAGGCTAAACAACCCCAGATCCCTCAGCCTTTACTCACAGGACTTGTGCTCAAGTCCTTTCACCAGTCCTGTAATGAAACTGAGTTTGAGGGTTGTAGTCCTCTTTTGTACCTAGACCTGAGTTTCTGTCAAGCCTGAAATAGCCCCAGGCTGAGATCTGTCTTAAATAATCTGCTATAAAAGCCTGACTTACTTCAAAGTCCAGACAGGTGTAGTTCTCTCCTTGCTGACTGTAGACCTGTCTTTAGGTAGTCAGGCTGTTCATAGCTGTTGTTAGCAGGTGAGGTGTGCATGGAGCCAGCCTGTCAGAGTTAGAGCTTCTGTGGCTCCAGGTGTGTAGGGGTTTTTCTACACACAGGAATGTGGAAAAGCTAAAAAAGCTGTCCAGACTTTCCCTGTAAATGGAGTAATCCCAGCAGTCAGGCACTTAATGTGTGTGTAAGGCATACCTTTTCTGTAAAGTGAAGCATGTGAGGAATGCCAGAGCAGGCAGTTTCACAGCTACCAGTGACCTGACTGGCCTCATCGTTGGATTGGGTATAAATCTCAAAGCAGTGTGATGTTTTCTATGGGACTTGATGTTTCCTACTGTATTCTCTGGAGCCTCTACTGCCACAACCTGAGTGAGCAGAATTCATGGGGTTGGGAGGGTGGAGTGATCCTGCAGAGTGACAGCTCCCAAATGCTCAGCCACCTGCTTCTCCTGCAGACTGAAAGCTTACAGCCCCCGCTGCAGAGAGGAAGCCTCATCTTCTGGGAGTGCTTCTCCCATACCGTGACGAATCCTTTCCGTAGTGCTGAGGCAGGAGAACAGAGTTCTGCTTTCCTCTCTGCCATCATCTGTGGGAGTTAGAATCACTCTGTGGCAGTGACACCACTTGATGCATCAGGCTGTACAAATTGGGCATTTCCAAACCGTTTTTGCTGTTAGTGCAGACTTTCAAAAGGATGCAACTGCTACAACTTCACATCCCACATTTTAGACGAATTTCTTCTGAAGCAGGGACTGACTCAGTCTGTTTTGACGCAGCCTACCTGCCTGCAGACAGAGCTCAACTGTAGCAACAATGTTGTTGGAAAGTCTTATTCTTAAATGTGCTTTCCTTTCGTGCTTTTTTTTTGTCTCCTTAGCAGTGCGCAAAGGGTACAGGATCCAGACTGACAAGGACAGGGACTCCATGAAGGTGCTGTACTATGTTGAGAAAGAACTGGCTCAATTTGACCCATCCAGGAGGATGCGAGAACGATGTAAGAAACAAGCATGGTTTGACTTTTTTTAATCTACAGACCAGAAAAAGACTGTAGGTTCGTAGTTCAGAGTTGGCTGGCTTTGCCTCAGGGTCAGCCTGTAGGATGTGATGTCTGGGATATGATAAATGTGGCAGATAAAGTCTAGATTTTAGGTATCTCTAGGTACATTCCGATTTTAAAGATCTGATGCTTACCTAATCATTCTTAATTAGAACAGACAAAATGAAGGATACTGAAAAGCTCATGAAAACTGTGTACTCAGATAATTAAAATTTTGTATCATCAGCATCTGAAAAGCCAAGTCCCCTGCTCATGTCTTCTACAGCCTGTGGTGTGATGATAGCTCAGATACTATTTTCACAATTTCTGTACATTTTACAGCATGGTGTCTGTAAATTCACAGCATGGCAAAATAGGAGAGCGACGGTTTTACTGAGAGCAAGTTTTGTGGGCTGCAGTGACCTCGGTGTGGTTTGAAGGATGCAGAAGTTGTTTGAAGTGGCTGTTGCCCTGCAGAAGGATCAGGGACTACAGGAGACATTCAGGAAGGCAGGAGATCCTCAGATTTTCTGACACTGGTCACCATGAGATCAGAGGTGTTACATGCATCAGTACTGACAGCTTGGCAGTTGAACAGGTGAAGGGCAGGAGTGTGGTGAATAGAGACATGGTGCAGACTCAGAACTGAGCTTGTGTGGAACTCCTCACTGTCTTCACACAGCCTCTTGCAAGCTGTATTCCCCTAGATAAGGGCTGAGGCTGTGCTCATGGGTGTCAGAATACCTATCTCAGTGAGGATCTTTCCACATTCAGAGGCAGAAATGCAGTGGTAGGACAAGGTGTGTGTGTGAGGAGGGTTTGCAGTACTGCTTTTTGTGCTGTGGCTGTTGTGTGCAGAGGAAAGCACCAAGTTGGAGGCTCAGTTCCTCTGGGCAGCACACAGAGCTAACCCATGTTAAGTACTGGTAGAGGCTCATTTAAACCAGACATGTGGGACCCTGCAAATCAGTGAAGGTGAGGGCTTTAGGGAATGACACCACATCAAAGCTCTGTACAGATTAGGCATAACGAACAAATTATATATACTTCTAACTAAAACAGTCATTGCTGAGCACACTGTCTTCTCCACCCACAAAATTTACTATAAAAAGACCTCTGCAGATTGGTATGTCAGGCCTCCAGATGTCAGTGTGTTTGATGGAGTAGAGACTGACAGTGATTCAGACAGACTAATACTTTTCTCTTTTTTTGAGGGGGTTGCTTTTGTTTTAGCTGGGCAAGTCAGGCCAAATCCCGAGCCAGCCTGTCTCACACCAGGAAAAGGGGAGGTGGCACAGCTGCTGTGCTGTGATGATGTCCCACCACACTCAGTGCCCACCTCCCAAGGCACAGAGCTCACACGTGTTACTGAAGCAGGGCTGAGGGGAATTTCTGGAACACAGGAACCTCATGCCATTTGTGATCCCCTTAGGATATCCCTGGCTGCCAGCTACAGGTTTGGTAGACCTTTAGGTCCAACAGCAGCTCTTGTGTCCAGAGAGAGCCCCAGCAGTCCTGGGCAGGATCATTCAAGGGTTTGGAGGCCTTGGATTCCATTTTGATTGTTTTCTAACAGAGTGCAGGTCAGCTTTTCTGCTGAGAAAGCTGCAGCTGAGCACAACACAGCCTGTGCCTTTCCTCCCCTCTCACACATGCTGCCAGGTGATGCCCATCTCATTTCCTTTCTGCAACCCTCCCTGCAGATAACAACACCGTGTCTGAACTGAGCTCCTTGCATGAAGAGGATCTGAACTACCGCCAGCCCTACCGGCAGGCACGGAGGAAGCCGCTGCCTCCTGCGGGGGAGCTGGATGGAGATGCGGAATACTGGGCAGGAGTCATCGGTGGGGGCAGCACCTCCAGGTCACAGGCTGTCTCTGAGTACAGAGATGAGCGGGACAGTTACTGGCACAGGTGAGGAATTGCCATGTTGGGAGGCAGCTATATCTGGCAAAGTGGTAAAGAAAGGAGAATGGACAGATGGACTGGTAGCTCTTCTCCATTTCCTGCTGCTCTGGTTCTGCTTGGCAGGAGAGAGGGGTTAGAAATAGGAAATCTGGACATGTCATTAGATGAAGTCAGAATGAATCTGATTCCTGCAAGCCTGCTGCCTACCCAGGTTGGTAAAGCTAGGTACCAGCCCCATTCCCAATGGGAAATAAAAGTGAGATTAATAGGGAACCAAGCCATCCTTCCCAAAGTGGGAAGGTAGGTACAAATCTGTCTCTTCAGGTTTGCACCTGATTCCTCCAGCACTTGCTTTATTAAGAGTCACACCCTGGTGCTTTGGTGCAGCAAGACTTAAGGACTGTCACTCTGGTACCTACAATAGAGATAGCATGTCCTTCCTGCACGTACCAGCATCCCAGTCTCCCAAAAGCAATGGCAGGGATTTCCTCCCTTCTGTACTGAGCTGTTTTGCCAGTTCACTGCTTTAAAATTGCCCTGATGTGAGCTGCTTGGGTTTTCCCAGCAGGAAATATGTTTACAAGCTCTGGGGCCAAGAAGAAGCAAGTCCAGCCCTGCCTGCTGGAGGTCAAGGGAGGTGCACTCTGGGGTTTATCTCAGGTAACATTAAACATGCAGAGCCTGAGCTATCTGCATGAAGTTTCCTTTACAGCAGAGAGAACCCGGGGTTTCAAGGATGTGATACATCTCTTCATACAGAAGATGATGACAACAGTTCAGATGATCCAGGAGTGCCTGTTTCCCTCCATTGTCTGTGCAGGCGGCCTAGGCGATGAGCACAGCTGTGTCCTGCCCTCTAACTCTACCTCTTCCCTCCTCCAGCCAGCAGAGATCCAAGTCCGAGATGCTGTCCCGTAAGAGTTTCTCGGTGGGAGTGCCGGCTGTGTCCATGGACGAGCTGGCAGCCTTTGCAGAGTCCTACAGCCAGCGGCCCCGGCGGGCAGACAGCCAGGAGACGCGGCGCTTTGAGCGGTCCGAGTCGCACAGTGGCCGCAGTGGGGGGCTGCCCCACCAGGACAGCTCCATGGAGGAGTACTACTCCAAGCGCAGCAGAGGGAACCGGGAGCCCCTGACGGACTCGGATCGGGGCTGGTCGTACAGCCCACCCCGCAGACGGGCCCATGAGGAGAAGCACCTTCCCAGGCTGGTGAGCCGGACACCCGGAGGGAGCCAGAAATACGACCACTCCTACCTCAGCAGCGTCTTGGAGAGGAAATCCCGGAGCTACGATGAGAGCGGTGACCATTGTGCCACCCCCTCGAAGCTGAGCTCACAGCCCAGCCAGAGAGGAGGGGGAACATACTATGCCTGGTCACCACCCTCCACCTACAAAGCCGAGAAGTCGCAGCAGCAGCCGCAGCAGCCGCCGTCGTCTCAAGAGGAGGATGAGGAGGAGGACAGCCTGCCCCCGTACAGCGAGAGGGAGCTGAGCCGGGGCCCCTCGTACAGGGCCAGGGAACAGGCCTACCTCAATGCCTCTGACAAGAAGAGGAAAAAGGACCCCAAGAAAACAGTGAGGCCATGTCTGGTGGTCCTGGTCCAAATAGGCTGAGTGGAGAGTCACCAGGCAGGGGTTACTAAGGAGAGTTGATGGGCCAAGGGGGTTTTCCAGGAGGGTAGAACTTGGAGTCTGAATGTGACTCACCATGGAAAGGGGGAAGTCACTGTGGATGTAGGAGGCCAGAATGGAGAATAGCTCTTATACAGGACTTCATAATGCAAAGCTAGATGTGCCTGGGACTAGGAAGGTAAGGGATGTCTTTGGCATCTGTAGCCTGGTGATCCACAGTAGTGGGAGGTTTTCTGGAGTTGAGAAATATCATGGTAGGGAAGTTACCCAGAGCTTACAGGATTTGCTTTGGCATTGATCCTTGCTAAGGAAGAGTTGAGAGGCTCTTGTTCTTCAGACTGGGACAGGGCTAGTAGCAAGATATGGTGTATGAGATGTCTTTCTGAAAGGGGCAAGATGACAGACTCCTGTGAGTGTGTACCCATGGGCCTGTGCAGGGGCCATCTATGCCAAAGGCATTCCTCCCCCAGGGTACCAGCAAGTGCAAAACATCCTGCCACAGTCTAGGCTAGTGAGGATTGATGAGTTCGTGCTTGGTGGGGAAGGAGATCTGGCTGGTCTGTTCCACGAGGGAGACCTTGTCGCTAGATCAGCTTGGCTGTCAGGCCTGAGGTTAAGTGGCATATGTAAGAGAGGAATGGGTTGTGAGTGGACAAAGCTGTTGCTGTTTTGTTGTGTCTCCGTCAAAACGTTGTCTGTCTCTTTATTCCATGGGTGATTTCCCATTGACTTCGATCTTCTCTCT
This sequence comes from Sakesphorus luctuosus, assembly GCA_013396695.1. Classification (NCBI taxonomy): domain Eukaryota; kingdom Metazoa; phylum Chordata; class Aves; order Passeriformes; family Thamnophilidae; genus Sakesphorus; species Sakesphorus luctuosus. The sequence continues at coordinate 345,521 of VWZD01006664.1, read as the reverse complement.
TCTCAGAATGATTTCCCAACGAGGATGTCCCTTGTGGTTTGAAGTTGTGGACATGTCATGTTGATGGTCTGGATATCATGAGGTGACTGCAGTGAAGATACAGAGCAACAAGCAAGACTCTGTGAACTTTTGCAGCCATCAGCCATGGACTGATTCAATTGTTTTGTTTCATCAGGGGAGCAGAGGCTTTTGTAAGAGACAGACTCCCATGAACAGAGGGATCTCAGAGGCTCTGGGAATCTGCCAGGAAAATGAGGCCAGGGCACCCTGTTTTCCAGTGGCCTCCATTCTGCACTGGAAGGCAGCCATGTCCCTACTGTCCCTGGAGCCCTCCTTGCAGCCCTGAACTACAAGTGAGGATGCCTTTGTGCCTCCTGCCCTGTTTCATGTGCAAAGGGAGGCCTGTGTGCATACCTTTGGTCTCTGCCTCCTCAGTTCTCTGGATCAAAATTGTCTCCATACTGAGAGCCTTTTCTGTGCCTCCCCATGCTGGGAGGAGGCCTTGTTCTTACAGGCTGCCTCCAGCTGGTCGGGCCCTGAGTGGGAAAGAAAAGTTACATCCTTTCAGACACTGTAAGAGAAGGACTGATGAGGTGTTAACTTTGATAAGGGCTGAATGGAGAAAGACAATTATGAGCTGCTTTGTTCAATATTTAGTTCTGTTCATTGTGTGATGAGAGTTGCAGGTGAGATTGATGTATTGTTTTGAAAGTGGGTCCAAGTAGCTTTTATTGTGATGAGAGCATGATGTGTTTTCCCCCTGTCCACAGCTGTGTTTTGTTTTGATGCAGTTGCATTTCCTTGCAGCTGAGCTATGACCCTGTAGAGCTTGAAGCCGGAGTAACTACTCCACTGTATCATAAGCAGTGCTCTGGCCTTGCTGGTGCTCTGCTTCCAGCATCACATCTCTGCATAGCGAGTGGCCTTTTTGCTTTAAACAAGCAAAAAGGGGACAGTCTCACTGAGAAGGTAGCTGCAGACCTTCATTCCATGCTACTGGTATCACTCCATTCTGGGAATTGTTTCCAGACACTGAAGAGAGCAGTAACAGCAGTGGGAAAAGAATTAGCACTGTGGATGGACACAAGCTTTGAAGGTCACCCTTTTCACTTAAAACCATTTCATTCACCTTGGTTGAGATGTTGTCTCAGGAAAAGCAGAATTCAGAAGTGAGTGCTTCACACCATTTGGAAGCCTGACATTCTTTTTTTCTTAGGGTATTATGCAGTCATTTATTTAGCTGCCAAAATAATCATGTGAAGGAAGATGATAGGAACTTTTCATTGTCCAGTATCTTGACCCTTATTATGCCTAGAAACAACTTGGTGCCCTGTTGTGTTATGGACATTGTCAGCCTCTGAAATGATATCTTTGTTGTTACTCTGGTAATTTAGGAAACTGTCTGGCCTCAGGTGCTGATACTGGTAGTACTGTTTTGAACACGAGGTCTACTAACATCACTGCAGTTCTCCATAAAAAGTGTTAGATTGATTTCTGTATTACTCCTTTGCCAGATCAGTTCACCCACAAGAATGCTCAGAGGAGAGGAAGAATAATCTCCATAGATCTGATGACAGCGCAGTGTTCATGTGAGAAGGTGAATTGATGAAAAAGTGGCTTTCTTCTCCCACACTCCTCTAGTGACAACTGCAGTTTGAAAATCCTGGTCCTGGGTCTTCCTGGCGGAGAAGGATTAACTTGCAGGGAATACAGTCATGGTATCACAGAATTGTTTGTCCAGGAAGTAGCTGAAAGACCATCCAGTTTGAACCCTCTGCCATGGGCAGGGACATCTTCCACTATATCAGGTTGCTTAATGCCGTGTCCAACCGGACCTTGAGGACTTCCAGTGATAGGACATCTATGGCTTCTCTGGGCAACCTGTTCCAGTGCCTCCCCCCAGATAGTAAAGAATTTCTTCTTTGTATCTAATCTAAAATTACCCTCTTTTAGTACCCTCTTTAGTCAATGCCTCTCTCTGTTGAGGGTAAAAAGTCCCTCTCCAGCTCTCTTGTAGGGCCTCTTCAGGTACTAGGAGGCTGCTATAAGGTCTCCCTGGAGCCTCCTCTTCCCCAGGCTGATGAACGCCAACTCTCTCAAACTGTCTTCGTAGAAGAGGTGCCTCTGCCATGTGACCATTTTTGTCTCCCTCTTTGGGCCTGCTCTAACAGGTCTTTGTGCTGGTGGCCCCAGAGTTGAACACAGTACTTCGTGTGGGGTCTCAGGGGTCTCAAGAGAATGGAGTAGAGGGAAATTCCACTCCCTTGACCTGCTGGTTACGCTTCTGATGCAGCCCAGGGTGTGGCTGGCATTCTGGGCTGTGAGCACAGATGGCTGGCTCATGTCCAGGCTTCATCTACCACCATAAAATCATAAAATGGTTTGGGTTGGAAGGGACCTTTAAGATCATCCAGTTCCTAGAGTTCTCCTTGGGGCTCTCAGTGCATTCATGTCCCACTGTGGGTACAAGGAGTTGCCCTGACTCAAGTGTAGCACTTTGCACTTGGTCGTGTTGAACCTTGTGAGATTCTCATAGGCACACTCCTCAAGCCTGTCAGGGTCCCTCTGGATGGCATCCCTTCACTCCAGTGAATCTGTGGCACCACTCACCTTGGTGTTTCCTGCAAACCTGCTGAGGGTGCACTGGGTCCCACTCTCTGTGTCATTAATGAAGACACTGAACAGTAAGTGTTATAAAGACCTTTGAGGGACATAATTTTTACTCATTCCTATTTGGACAGCGAGCTGTTGCCTCCAGCTCTTTAGATGCTGCCATCCAAGTAATTCCTTATCCATCAAACAGTCCATCTATCAAACCCATCTCTCTCCAATTTTGTGACTGGGATGTTGTTGGGACTGTGTCAAAGGCCTTCCAAAAGTCAAGGTAGATGACATCAGATAGACTTTCCTTATCCACCAATGCAGTCACTCCATCATAGAAGGCCTCCAAGTAAGCAGGTGTGATTTGCCCTTGGTGAATCCATGCTGGCTGTCTCTAATCACTTCCCTGTCATCCATACACCTTGACATACCTTCCAAGAGGATCTGTTCTGTGATCCTAGAGGTGAGGCTGGCTGGTCAGTTGTTCCTGGGGTCTTTTTTTACCCCTCTTGAAAAGGGTGTGATGTTTCCCTTTCACCAGTCACAGGGAACCCAACTGCTTGCCTGCTGTGACTTTTCACATAGGAAGAGCAGTGTGGCAACTTCATCTACTTGTATTATGGTTGGAGAGACTAAATCTTAAAAATTCTCATCTCTTCTCATCACTAATGTGTGTTCCTAGGAAAATCCCAGTACAATTAACAAGAAGCAAGGAGGTGGCTGCCCTCTGAGATCTCTGAGGTCTTGAGAAGTTTACAGAGCTACACTACATGCTGTTTTGAATTCACATTTCATCCCTGACATACAATGATACTGGTATGTTGATGTTTTGGTAGTCTGAAAACCTTGGGAACCCCTGTGGCATGAATTTCAAGGGAGCTTGGGCAGCTGTCCTTTCCATCAGACCATCCAGAACTCCAGTTTATGTAGAAATTTGAAAGTGCATCTGCAACAATGACTGTGCCAGAAAGGGGCCAAAACTGATTTTACAGTCTCTGAATACCTCTTATCTTTTAAATCGTACAGAAAGCCTGAGCATCACAATCTCCTCCTCGTTTCAGTTATGTTCTGTCCCTTATCTCAGTCACTGCAGTTTATTTGATCAAACCCTCAGGAATGAGTTGTGTGTATTAAAAATACAAGCCTTCCCCTCATTTCTTGGAGTCAGTGTTGTTTGCTCGGTGCTGGTACTTTCTGTACACTATGTGTAAGAAGTTGCCATTTGTTTATCTAGCTTATAAATAAGTAGTTGCAAGCTAATTCTTTTAAGAAAACTGTTTTAATTATACAAACAGCTGTTTGGAAGAACTCCCCCACATCTCTTGAATCCAAAAAGCTGGAAAAGTATTGAAGATTTTATAAGCAGTGATTCTACAAGTTTTACCAGACAGTAAGAATTTCAGCCTCAAAAAAAAAAATAAAAAGAAAAATAAAGTGCAGGTCTTAATGCCCTGAAGTCAGATCTGGGCAGCACCCATCAGCTGGCACCACCTTGCTCTGAAATTTAAGATTTCCTATCTCCCTATAGAAATCTGAAGGCATTTTCATGATTTTCTTTTACTGATGGTGTCTGTCCTCAGGCCATCTTTATTTTTGCCATTAGAAATGTGTCTGCAGCAGCAAATGGACCAAACCAAGAAGCGAGGGGTGACGTAGAGTATTTGTACAGCTGCACAACCCTAATGACCCATGACTTTTCAACAGGCCAGAGGCTGCTGGAGAGCCCGAGAGGAGCCTCATGCTTCAGGAGAGAAGTAATGGTTTGTGTCTGCACCATCTTTCAGAACACCTGCAGAATGCTGGCACTGGAAAATAACGAGCCTGGTTATTATGTGGTCTCAAATTATAAGTTTTCCACTTACCAATTTTTATTGCTGGCGTAAAATTAAAATCCTTTTCATACTGGGTATGGATGTCTGGGTCATGTCAAGGACATATGGAGAGTTTTGTGATCTTAAAATCATCACATCCCAACAGTGGCTTGCTTAGAAGACAGCTGAGATGATGAGTGAATCCTGTAAAAATAAAAGAGCCCTGAGAGCAACAGCAGGATCAAGCATCAGTGGTAGATTTGGCTGTGCTGTCAAAAATAAGTGATCTTGGCTACTGAAAAAGAAGTTTTAACATAATGGAATGGGAAAATAAATACCAGTGGTAATGACTTCTCATCAATCCCATTATTCTTTTAAAGCACATTGTAAAAGTTCCAGTGGGTGGCTTCAATGTGAATATTCTCAGAACACTCCATTTCCACTGAAATGGAAAATTAACAAAACTAGCTCTTTGAATATTTAAAATTTTTGTGAAACTCCAACATTTATATCCTGAAACAGTCAACCAGAATTATTCAGGTCTCTGTGCTGGTATATAATACAGGGGACTGCCTTCCTGACCTTTTCCAGGTGCGCAGCACCAGTTCACCTGCCACATAAGACAAGTTTTGCATCACCACTTTTACATGCCACTCCTCTCCAGAGCTGCCTTAAACTGACCAGGTAACTTTGTGTGTAAAGAAAGTATTGGGCACTGTAAGATGGAAGTGGCCTTTTGCAGGAAAGAGCAGAGTTGCAGAGCATTTCTGGGGGGAGTGTCAGGAGGGTTAACCACACATGGATGTGGCTACTGGGCTGGGACCAGCTTTCTCCAATAGCAGTGATCTGATGTTGCACAGAAGAGCTTTCCTTGGTCAAGTTGCTCTAACAGGTCTTGAGCAAAGTAACTGGGAACTCTCCATACTCTGGAAGAGGACTCTGTCTCTTCAGTACCAAGGTTCCTCCCAAAGCTGCTTCTGTGAGAGATGCAGGACAGCCACTGGCCTGTACAAACACAAATCCATGAGAAATCACAAACCTTGCCACAAAATGTTACAGGTACATAAACACAACTCCACAGTGTTCATAGTGCCTGGGCTACTCTGAAAATAATTTTAATGACGAGATTGTTGAGAAACCACATGGAGCCGTCTTCCTTTTTCTCCAGGGAGCTTTCACACAAAGATGGGGGTGCAAGTCTACTCTTTGTCACCAAGTATAGATTCTGGGACATGTGAAAATAAAAGCTAAAGTGGCTTTAGCTCATTTTGTGTCTGGGTCCAGGAGCAAGGATACCTTTGGTATAAGCCAGGTGCTGTAGATTTGACCTATGATTCCAGAAGTCTCTGTGCTGCAGCTTCTCCATCAGGCTCTACATGCTGTGATGCTGAAACCACCTTCATAGTCACCTGGGGCTCCCAAAGTCCCTTCCCCATTTCCTGGAAGATGATAAAATTGATCTCTTACATAATGTGATGAAACAGGTATCATTTTGATATGATCTCAAAAATGTCAAATGGATTACCAGCATTAAAAGCAGAAAAATCTGAAGAATAAACTTACTAAAGGAAGGAACCTGCTATGATTCCCACATGAATTCTCTTGTGACTTTTATAATTCTTTTTGACATTCACCCCTGCCTGCATGGGGGCCTTTGCCAGAGGAGCCCATCACCTCCTCTCTCTTTTGCCTGTCATTTTTTGTCATGCTTGTAGTGCCTTTCTGACCCCTCTGCTTTCCTTTGGCTGTTTCCAGTCAACCTTCAGTGTTGTGCCTTGGGGTCCTGATCAGCTTAGATGTAGGATGAGTGGCGTTTTGTAAAAATATATTTTTACCCCCTATAAAAGCAAAAATTACAGAATACCCACCACAAAAGCCCAAGCCCTCCAGATATTCTCTCAAGCCCAAGCAGAGATGTTACTGGAAACATTTTAAAAATTAAAGCTGAACATAATTTTCAAAAGGAGTAAGTATTGTTTTCAAGCCCAGGGCTGCTGCAGTCAGAGCTCTGAAGTGCAAACAGCAGGAGCAAATGCATTCAGGTTTCATTGCCCTTGGTGAGAGCAGTGGCAGAGAGAAGCAGCAGGTCATGAATCAGAAGGCAAAGGGAGTTCCAAGATGCTCTTGGTCACCTGTGAGTTAGAACTGTGAGCTAGAAGTTGACAGGCTGAGTTTAAAAGCAAAATTCAGTCCGAGGAAAACTTGAGGTACAGTTCTCTTGCTGTTAACCAACAACCTGGACTCTTTTCCTGCTGTTGCTGCCTCCCACAGCCATTTCCCAGCCATTGCACAGAAAGTGAGTGGCTTTCTTTGCTGTACTTGGCTGTCGTTATTTTACTTAGATTGTCCTTCTCCCCTGTAATGAACTTATTTCCAGTATGAGGGGGAGAAGAACATAATAAATGAAAATGTAAGACTTTTGTAGCTTTTTGAGACACATCCTCGTCCCCAATTACCAGCATTATACATTTGCCATGCTTGCAGCATCAAAGTTGTTGTCCTTGAGAACCCAATGGAGAATAAAAGTAGGAAAAGCTACCACCAATCTGCCTCTTTATTATTCTGCAAGCAAACAATTTTCCCACTTTTGGCTACGAAATGAGCAGTTTACATGAATGGGTTTCGACCCATTTTTTGATTAAGGACAATAAACCAAACATTTTCAAGTGGAGCAGCAAACTCTTCATAAACATTGTGACATTCACAGGATAACATATACAAACACATTTAACCCAGCCCCCTTTCATACAAGAAATCCCTGCAAGTACCCCGTGGAGCCACACTGCTGTCCAGAAAGGACAAACTCTCCCCTGGATTTGCAGACCTAAAATCTTTTTCCCTGTCGATTTCATTGGGAAACTTTTATCTTTTTCCTATAGAAATCTTAATTCCTTTTGGCAGTGTGACTTCTTTGTCCTTGAGTCTGCAGTACTCTGGATTAATGGTTTTTGTCTCTCATAAACAAGCAACTTCATTCAGATCCCGTTTCTGGGTTATAAATAATGGATTCAGACTCCCACTGTTTGTAGGTGTAATCTGAACAGTATTTACATGTTTAGATCCGTGTCTGATAGGTGTGAGCAGCACTCTGGTGAGAAGTGCACACAGCTCTGGTCTGCATTTCCCTGTGCAAAGGAAATCCCTTGGCTCTTCCCTGTGGAAAGGGAAGCTGTCCAGGGACACCTGTTTCCTAGGACAATGCTGGTCAAGCCGAGCAAGCTCAGACCCTTTGTGGATGCCTCTCCCAAAGCATAGAGTAGTTTGTGTAAGGAGATCCTTAAAGGTCATCTAGTGCAATTCCTGTGCAATAAGCAGGGACATCTTCAACTAGATCAGGTTGCTCAGGGCCCCATCCAGCCTGAGCTTAAATATGTTCAGAGACTGAACATCCACCACATCTCTGGGCAGCCTGTGGCAGTGTTTTCACCATCCATATTGCAAAGTACTTCTTTCCTATATCTCATCTGAATCGACCTTTCTTCAATTTATATCATTACTTCTTGTCTTATCACAAAGGCCCTGCTACAAAGATTGTCCCCATCTTTCTTCAAGCCCCCTTCAAATACTGGAGTTCTCCCCAGAGCCTTCTGTTCTTCGGTCTAACAGCCCCAACTCTCTCAGTCTCAATTTGTAAGAGAGGTGCTCCAGTCCTCTGATCATCTTTGTGTCCTCCTCTGGATTTGCTCCAGCAGGTCCAAAGTCCTTCCTGTGCTGGGGACCCCAGAGGTGGATGCAGCACTCCAGGTGGGGTCTCAGGAGAGTGGAGCAGAGGGGCAGAATGCCCTCCCTCCCTGTGCTGCCCATGATCCTTTTGAGGCAGCCCAGGACATGGCTGGCTCTCTGGGCTGCCAGTGCCATTGCTGGGTCCTGTCCAGCCTCTCATCCACCAGCACCCTCCAGTCCTTCTCAGCAGTGCTCTTGTCACTCCATCACAGAAGGTCACTAAGATGGTCAGTCAGGACTTTCCCTTGGTGAAGCCTTGCTGGCTGAATCACCTCCCTGCGCCTTAGCACAGCTCCCAGGAGGATCTGCTCCATCATCTTCCCAGGCACAGAGGTGAGGCTGACAGGTTGGTAGTTCCCAGGGTTCTCCTTTTAAAACTGGGGGCATGCTGGGCTGCATCACAGCTCCACTTGAATTTCTGGGCACTGCACTGAGCTAACACCCCAGCTTTACACCCTTGGCAAATACAGATCCAGAGGCAGCTCGGTCCTCACACAGAGTCTCCTCCTAAGCCAAGGACCAAAACCACCAGCAACCAAGCTCCATCCTCAGAGACCCCCAGACCACTCAGCTTGGAGCACAGCACTGAGGGAGGGCCCCCTAAGTAACCCCAAAGGATCTGCACACACCCTTTTGTGCAGGGGAGAGGTGTGGGGGAGTGAATCCAGCCCCGGCCTTGCCCCAAGGAGGCCCCTGGCCCACCCAGCTGGGTTTTAGCCACTCCTGAGGCTGGGTGAGGGGACCTCCTGCCAGGGTGGTGGGAGGCAGAGGGCTGGCAAGAGGCTGATGGGGTGGGGAGGGCGGTGTTAAAAGCCTCTAAGGTTAACATTTCTCTCTGAAAATTATCATTCATCCTTTATTTGACGCTATTTGAACGTGCTCAGTGTATCTTTGTGCTGCTTTATTCCTCAGTCCCTCAACGCTCCCCTTCCGCTCCCACAGAAACTTCCAACATGGAGCAGGAAAGGTGCCCATCCACACCCCCAAGACTAATGAGAGTGAGAGAGACCTGACAACAGAAATCTTGAGCTTTCTGAGCTCAGAGCCCTGCGGGAAGTTGCTTCTGTCCAGGGAAGCATTTGTGTCAGCAAGGCAGAAGCCAGAGGTGCCCCTGCAGCTTCCACTGCAACTCCTGCTTACCCCTCACACAGGTAAGGTTCTTCTGTGCCCACAGTTAGTCCAGAGCTCTTGGCTGTAGATACAGCTTTGTGATTCAGGGCCATTTGAGAATTAGAGAAACAAGCCTGAACAAATTGCCTAAAGTGGCACAGGACCACTTATTACAGCAGGTGTACTGTTTTCATTTAGTTCTTGCTGTGTGACAGAAATCCTTTCTGCTTACATCTCAAGTTGGTTTCCATCAGCCTCTCCAGAGCAGGTGTGGGTGATTTTCATGTCCTAGTTATCACATCTTCCCTTTGAGCAACAGATCCCTGGCTGCACTTGTCTCTGAATAGGCACTCCAGGGTAGTGAGAGGCAGAGCTCCAACTGGTTGCATTTTGCACTCATGAGCCTGCTAAATGATTAATTAATTTGGTCTCCTAATGTTCCCTGCTTCCTGGCAAAACTAGAATGTGTGTTGCTACAAGCCTCAGTCCTGCTCACCTTGGAATTACAAGTTTTGGCAAGGACTTTAACATCCAGTAAGGTGGAGATCAGGTAAGAAAATAGCATAAAAAGCTAAAAGCTTTGCCTTGTATAGGTGCTTCCTAAGGATCACTGTATCTATTTGCTGTTAGTAAATTTATGTGCCATCACAGAAAAGACACCCATGGTCCATGCAAATGGGCCTCTGGCTGCAGAATGTAGGGAGAAGTACAAGGTTAAAGCAACTCAGCCCAGCAAGAACTGCCCAGAGGCCACTGGCACCCTGGGATTGTGCCCTTCCCAAGAGGGCAAGTAAGCCCAGCATGGCTTACTGCTGCTGGCTGTGGGCTCTCATCAGGGAACAGCCAACAGCAGGCCCCTGTCAGCATCCTTGACAAGGGCTTTGCAACCCCTCTCTCTTGTTCAGATCAGTCAGATTCTGCAGATGGGTGAGGTTACTAAAATGAAGACTGCCTTATCTACCTACTTCCAAGTGTAGTTAAAGTCTGAGCAACACCTGCCTAAAATGCAGGTCCTACAAATCTTTATGCATGAACTTGGCTACTACTACTGTGATAAAGAAAGGATGTGTGGGGCTGGTACCTGGAATGTTTTTCTTTAGAACTCGGAGTCCCACCTCCTTGTGATGAAACTATTAGCACAGCCAAGTGCTCAGGACTTCTGACAAAGTGAAACTACTCGAGTTTAGTAACACCACAGTGCATGTGCATCCTGGTGCAGCTGGTTTAGAGACTGCAGGGTGCACCCCCAGGAGCCAGAACGAGCTGATGCACCTTGGAACCTGCATCACTGCAGAACTGAGCTGCCCAGACTTGGAGAACACCTGATCTCATGCATAAATAGGCCTTTACCTGATGGACAGAGTGACAGAACCTGTGTGGGTAGCAGGCTCTGAGCTTAAGGTATGCTTTAAGTAGTACTGGGGGAGTGAAATGGTGAAATGTGTTCGGGGTGGGTTTTTTTGGTTCCTTTTATTTAAATAGCAATATATATATATTTATATATATACACACACACACACACACACATATATATATATATAAATTTTCATCCTTCCTTCTCAGAAGAGAGATCTGAGGCTGCCTTCTGCTCAGGTCAGTATGGTGCCTGAGTGGAAAATTTCACTCCCCAGTTTCAGTAAAAGGCAGCCTAGGCTGGTTCTTGTGAATAGTTGTAAAAGGACAGTTACTGCAGCAGAGCTCTGTAATCAAGACATCTCCGTGGACAGTCTGTTGTCCTGATGAAAGGCACTTCTTAATTAAGCAAAGATGCTGCATTGTAGCTGAAACAATTCCTAAGTCTCCCAACTTCCCTCATCATATCAATGAGCCTGGAGTTACAAAGCTCCCAACAACAAGGGGTTTTAGAGGATTTCAAGTGAATTGTAAGTCTAAAAGTTCAAAAATCAAACACATTCAGCATGCAGAGAACACACTTCAAAATGTGTTTGAAGAGCAGAAGCATAGTTTTGTACTGCTTCAAAGATCTTTGAAAGGCAGAGTGTGGACAGCATCCCAAGTATTGCTGTGGAGATCTGAGACACACACAATTCTCTGAAAAGCTCAACTTTTCTTGCAAGCAAATCAATTAAGAAGCAGCCCTTGCAGCCAAGCTTAACTGATTTCCTGTTTGAGCATCTCGACTACACCGATTTCATGATTACACTTGTTCAGATTAATGGGAAAAACAGAAAGAATCCATGGTCAAAATATTGAACAAACTGTTCAGGTTAATGAGCAAGGACATGAGGGTTTGTGAAGCAGCTGGTGGGGAGAGCCTGGAGGAGGAAAGGAAAACAGCTGCCTGCAGATAAGCACTAAATTGAAGCACCGGAGCAAAGTGAAGGGGAATGTGCTGGTGTGCTTTTAAAACACATCAAGAGGCAACACAAAAACGATGCATGAATATTGATCATCTTACTTAGCTGGTTAGTACCTTTAGGTTATGTCTACACCAGTGTGTAATACAGTCCCAGGGAGTGAACCTGGGTGCTCAGTCGGATCATCTGCTCTGAATAACGTATTAAGTGTAGTCCCTTCTCTCTATATAGCATATCCTGGAGTAAAATTGTTTGCAATAATCCACATTCAGTAATTCTAACTACCAGCTGAAGGAGGCTGCCCATTAGGGCACTCACAGCAGGTATAGAAGATCAGGGCACAAAGTGTGCCAAAACCAACATATATTCCAGGCCAAGACTGGTTGGGTGGCAACCTGACATTTTTAGAACATAAAATCCACCTCAAAAATATTGAAAAATAAACACAAAGCAGTGTTAGAGCAAGAGAGTTCACCTGGGCTAAAATTACTGTGCCTCTGTGCCCCTGGCACCTTTAACTGTGTAGATATCACCATCCTGTTCACTGCCTTGCTTTGTGCCTTGTACAAATGTACACAATAACCTGATACTCCCAACTTTGAGAGATGCATCTTCAGCCAGTTTGAGGGGGAGAACCACCCTTCAGAATACAAAAATATTTTGGTAGCAATATGTGCAGCAAGGGCACCACAGAAAAGAATTGTATCTTCCACCCTGTTGTGGCAATGGACACCTTTCCAATGGGGTTGGGAAGGCAGAAACAACAAAGGCAACATGTCAGGCTTTTCCAGTCCTTTTAGTCCTTCCTGGACACATTAAAAAAAAAAGAAGAAAGAAAAGCAACAAAGATCTTAGATTATGTGTTTCTTGGGAACTAAGAGCAATACGGGCCACATTATTTCTTTCCTTTTTTTCATCCATCTGTTCTCTGACTCCAAGCCTCTCAGTGGTATTTACCCTACTCCTTTTAAGGCTGTGATTTAGACTGGACTAATAAGAGTTGGAAATGAATCCTTTTGAATTCTGTCATTTAAGAAGTATGGATCACCTTATGGATCTTATAGCACAGGCATATGAACACTTAGCACAGCTGTATTTTAATTCAGACTCCTGGGGAGAAGGTGGGAGTAGAGCAAGACCAAATGACTTAAACCAGATCTACTGCCAATGGAACACAAAGCTGTGCCCTGTGTGGTAGCAACTGGTGGCCAGGGGAGGTATGGAGGTATCCACATCACTCAGCCACTAATTCCAGGCATACTCTGGTCACAGCCTGCTCATTTCCCTGGGATCCTATGCTCTGTGCTCTAAGTGATCTCCTCCATTTGGGAGCTCACCTCTGTGTGAAAGCTCATTGTTACCACCAGGCCTATAGGAGGTGCTCAAAACAAAAACTCTGCAGTGCAACAGATTTGATCACTTCATCTTCTTGCCTGAAGCAAACTGTGGTTTCTTCCCTCCCATTTGTCTCCGTGGGTGGAACAGCATTTCAGTATACACTGCCACGTTCATTACAGGGAGTTCTTCCGTGCTGGAGATATTAACATCTTTGTTATTACTGCCAGTTCTCTCCTCCCCCGTACCAAGCCTGAGCTAGAATTCCTTGTAAGGACAGACTCCCAGTAGTGGTGTTCTCCTCAAAGGGAAGAAGAGCTCTTCAGAGGTCAATTCCTTCTGCTTTCTCAGAATCCTGCCTCCCCCATATTCCTTAGAAAGTCATTATTAAAGCTGTCAAAACCACTCACAAAAATACCCCAGAAATTCTAGAAATCAGTGTGATTTCTCCTTGTAATCATTAACAACTCAAAACCATAGCATTCAAATTAACAGGTTTTAAGCAAGAAAAAATGCTTAACATTTAATATAAAACCAAAGTTTGATGCAGTTTATTTGTCAAATGCCATCCTTTTTCTGTTCATCACCTGACAATTAAAAGACCACAATTAAAAAAGTCATCATAAACACTTTTAAAAGCCTTACAAAAACATTCATGAAGTGCCACCCACAAAAGCACCTAAACAACAATCTGAGTGAAATACAGAACTAGGATGTTAATTTAATCACTGCTGAGGACTAAGCTGTCAGACAGCACCATAATTTAACAAGGATACATCCCAGCAATCCCATTCCATAGATGTGGCCCCACAACAGCATCAGCTGGGCCCACAACATGTATGCCAAGGCACCCAGCACAGTGTTGTGGGGGTTTCAAATAAACAGATCCTAACACCATCTAAGCCCAAGACTACCAGCAAGTGAGAGATGTAGGTTTTGTGGGAAGCAGTCATCCCAGGCTGTGGCCTTAACTATAAGGCAAAACCCAGGCAGTTTGTATAGAAAACAGGTACAAACTTTAGTGTTTACTGGGATAAAAAACACTTTCCATGAGAAATAACAGAAAAAGGCACAGATCCTTGGAATGTCTCTGTGTTCTGTCTGGCCTTGAATATACCAAACCATGTAAGCATCTTTCTGTTCTTCACCCCTGAAAGAGGGGCTTCAGGACAACCACCACCCCAAAATGAACATGCACTAGTTCTTTGCTCAGTGCTCACAAATAGATTTATCCAGAAGGAAAGGGGACAGGCTCTGAGGGTTCCCTCCCCCAAAATTCATGCCCCGCACGAGACATCCAGGGAGCAGCAGCTTTACACCTTCCCAGCGCCAGGAAGCTTCCCATGGTCCCTGTGGCTTCCTCCTCTCCACCAACTACACCTCGTGGTGCTGCTGGTGGCGTCCCAGCTGGGGCTGGAAGTGGAAGCTGTCTCTGCACTGGCTGCAGTGGTGGGGCTGCTCCCCGGGGTGGGTGCACCTGCGATTTGCAGAATAAAGACTCTCTATCCAATAAGGCCATAGAGAGGTACATTTATTCAAGGCCTGGGTGCAGGGGGGATGGCTCCTCCAAAAACATGGTCGAGTTAACAACTTGTTTATATGCAAGTAAGTTATACATATTCAGTATTTCTTAATGCATAAATATTATTTTCTTAGAAAAGGCAGGCTTATTATAATAAGTTATAAGAACTGAATTGCATCTTCTCCACCCCATGCACCTCCTTCTTGCGCCTGTGCCTTTCCTCCTAGTAACTAGGGGCGAGGGTCTCTGGTGGTCTTTGGGGATGAAGTTTGGAGTCTTCCTCGTGTGTCCTTTTTACCTTTGGCTCAAAACTGCCCCAAACCGGATCTGTTGGGAACTATAACCAGTCTAACTGGCAAATTTCTCTAATTATCCTGTTCTTTTGACATATCTTCTGATTTATCTTTGTTTCATATGGTGTCCAGTCTATTTTAGTTAGTACAAGAAATCCCTAAGGCCCCTTAGTATAGAAGCTTCAAGGACAGGTCCTACACGTCTGTACCTTATGATTTTTGCCATATGCTAAGCTATATATAAAGTGATTTTTATAATAACTATTAAGTAAATTCTATGATAGATGTATTGATTAATAACATTATCAATCAAGAAGGATAAGTCCCTCCAATCAGCTGCACCTGTAAGTCTTCTCCCCAGTGTGGGTGCGAGTGTGGCTGATGAGGTCAGAGCTCTGCCCAAAGCTCTTCCCGCACCGCCTGCAGCCGTAGGGCCGGGTGCCGGTGTGGCCTCGCTGGTGCTGCTGACGGTGGGAACGCTGGCTGAAACCCTTTCCACAGGATGGGCACATGTAGGGCTGCTCACCCGTGTGCATCTGCTGGTGTTTGGTGCACTGGAGCTGTCGCTGAAGAGCTTCCCACACTCACCACACGTGTACAGCCCGAGCCTCGTGTGCAGGCGCCGGTGCTTGAGCAGGTGGGAGCTCTGGCTGAAGCTCTTCCCACACTCAGCGCAGGGGAAGGGTCTCTGCCCCCTGTGGATGAGCCGATGCTGGGAGAGGTGGGAGCTCTGGCTGAAGCCCCTGCTGCGCTCCCTGCACAGGAACGGGCACTCCCCGTGGAGCATCCACCGGTGCTGAATGAGGGGAGTGCTCCGAGAGAATCCCTTCCCGCACTCGGCGCAGATGGTGGGATGCTCCACACAAGGGACTCTTTGGGAAGCTGCTGCTGCCACCCTTCCCTCCCGCTTCTTCACCAGGGTGATACCAGAACAAGTCAGCTTAACCACCTCTTCCTCCTTATATCCACCTTGCTGAGACTCTGAGGAATCATGCTGACTCCCAAACTGTTCCTCTTGTCCTCTGGTCCCCACTGCCAGCACATCCTGCAGATATGAGCTTGCCAGGTCATCTGGAAGGGGCCGTAGCTCACCACCTGGAAAAAAGGTATGACTCAGTGATTCTTGCTGGGAAGTGGCACAGCAGAGAACCTGTTATCCTAGAGAGCCTGGTCTGCACCATGTGGGAGAAGCAGTAAAGGGAAGACTGGGAGCAAAGGGAAACCCAGCTGTAGGAGAGGCTCCATGACCTGTCATATGTCTGAACAGACATGCCATGAACAGCAGAGCCAAGGGCAATGCTACAGGTGTCTTCTTGTCCCCAAAAAATCTTCACATGTTGCCTTCTTAACATTCTCTCTTCCTATACTCACCCTTAACTGCAGGCTGACAAAGGCAAGCAGGTTGCCTGCCCTGAGGGGAAAGAGCAAGTCTGAATAAGAGCTGCACAAAAGAAAGTTACTTCAATAACACTGGGGTATCTCAAACAGCATTTCACTTCCTTTATGTTTATAAACTTATGTATCTTGTTCCTCACCCACGCATGTCTCCTCCAAGGCCTCATGGTCTTGTTCTTCTTCTTGGTCCATCTGTGCAGTTCTGTCAGGTCCATCAATCAGGAACCCTTCTTAGAGGAGCAAACAAAAGTAATTTTAGTTGAATATTCAGCAGGAGATTGCCATATATCTTAAACTCCACTGCCCCTGCTGAATATTGGGAACAAGCAGAGTGGTTCCATAAAAGAATGGAATCAACTAAGCAACAAACATTTACAGACATCCTGTGCACTATTGAGGTATCTGGTGTCAGATATTTTCCTTAAAGGGATTCATGGTTCTCCCTTTTCTAGTAAGTGACCCACACAAGGACATGCACCAGATGTGCTGATAATAATGATAGCCAAAAGACTTATTACCCTCCTAAGATTATTTGAAATAGAAAAGTACTTTTTAGACACCAGAACCTGATTTTTTTACTTGCTATCTCATCTCTTTTTTTCTCCTATAAGATTGTCAGGCTGAGACAGAAAAAAAAAACAACAAAAAAGCAATTTGATGTCTTGTCTACTCTAGCTGGAATCTGTCAGTTGTCAGGCAGGGTGCTCTTACAAATGCCCTCAGCACCCAAGACAAGAATTTTTCCATCAGTATTTGCTATTTTGAAGCCAAAACCAGTCAAACAATAAGCAACAGCAGCTAGCATCAAGAGGCCAGGCATTAGCATTTGCTGCAGAAAAAAGGCAGAAGAACAGGGAAAATACAATGGCAAGAAAAATCCCACTTTGTTTTAAAAAGAATCAAAGATGTCAGGGAAGGGATACCACGGGGATGAATTTATGACCAGAGAGTGATGTGTATCACACCTAAGGCTGAGATCACTTACAGGAATATTTTTAAAGCATTTAAGACGTAATTTCCTACACACACAATTTTAGTCTTTATAGTTACTTAATACTAGTTTGCATCACTTCAAAGATGCTGTACTCTGCTTCAATCTCTGCCATTCTCTCTGGGCAATCAATACCTCTGGACAACTACTCAAGTTCCAGATGGAACTGACTTAACTGGACAGATGAGTGCTGGTGCAAACAGAGCAAACTGATGGGTGCCTGGTCCTGGATCACTTCATCCACTATCAACAGCTATTTAATGATGGGTAATGGGAATAAGGGATTGGATTATGTCAGAATCAAGGAGACAGCTCAAGTGAATGGAACAGTTTTGGACCTTGGATGCCACTGAATACAAAACCACCAGTCTTGAGATCTATTATCCTGTGTGGCAAAGCTGGGCAGAAAGAAAGTGAGCAAGCAAAGGCTAAAAACTGCAATCTTGACCTGAAGAACCTGAGGCAATAAATTATCAGATAAGCAAAAAGGAAGCTTTAGCAAAAATGCTCCATCCCCTCAAAAAAACCCAACAAAACAAAAAAGCCCAAACCTTCAAAGTTAATAATCTGAGTCCCTACTTAAAATATTTGCTGGATGCTGAAGTGGACCATCCCTGCAGACAGATTGTTTCCTGCAGATCCAAGGCAATACACAGAGGGAGGCTGCTTTCTGCAGCCCTGCAGCTCTCAGGATTTTGCCACTACTGAGAATCTCTGCTGCAACAGTTTGGCAGCACAACCCAACCAAGCTATTTACACGCTGCAATGTGTACCAGATGGGCCACCCCCGCTCCAGAGCAGGAGGAGTCAGAACCAGGTCCACACACAGACCTCTCCCCCAGGCAACTCACCACAAACCAGAAGGATTTTGCTCTGAAAGCTGTCAACAAACAGGAACTTTGGAGGAGCAAATCCACCAGCATTTCAGAGGTGGCACCAGCATCTGACAAATGCCCAACTACCACCGCCCCAGGAAACATCTAAGGAGGCAGACATAGTAGAAGGAAGAGTTCCCTTCTGACCCTGCAAAAATTTCCTAGGCTGGGCTGCCACTGACACACTGCTATGCTCAGATTTGCTGTGGCAGCTCAGCAGGAAGCAGATAACCTTTATAAAATTAACAGGGTAGTCTGGAGAAGGATTCCCATGATTACAGTCATGTCTGTGAAAGGAGGGGACCTTCCTGCAGGGATTTCATCTGTTCCTTGCTGAAGCATATCCTTGGGTGCACTGTGTTATCACTGGAATGTGGAAACAGAAACAAGGGCTGTGTGGATTTACTGTAGGCAACACCCACAGCTTTCCTAAAACGAGATATGAAGGATATCCAAGTTGGAGCTTCATCAAGGGCTTTGCAAACACACCATACTGTCCTGGGGCCTTGGCTTTAGCATTGCCATGGCATATTTTTGTACCTGGGTCCTACAATGTATGTTCTTTATCTCAGCTGCTCATTTTCTCTTACAATCACTCAGCTCTGCATTCCTCCCATGGCTATGGCAAAGCCATGGAGGTTATGGGAGCCCCATACTTTCAGATTTTTGTGCTCCTGATGTGCCATCACCACCTCAGCACTCTCCACATAGTCGTGCCAGGCACAACAGCACAAGCCATTTAGAAGGCAGTACTCAAATCTTCCTCTCCCCAACTATTTTTTGGGGATAGATAACACTTGTACCAAAGTCAAATGGTGAAGACATTTGGGGTTTTTAATCACAGAAAGCAGTTCATCACGCAGCTGCACACACTTCTCTTGGACATGATGGGAGCCCCTTTCCCTGCACTGTCGGATTTGTTCATAAATTAAAATACCATCTCCCTGCCCATGGGCACGGTGTGGTTTTTGGCAACAAGGAATCTCGACGGAGCAGGGGGGGCAAAGGCAGTGCGACCGGAGGTACCGGGCGGGAGCTGGGGAAAGGCAGGTGGGAAGCGGAGACGCGGCATCATCTCTGGGGGATGCAGGCACACAGGGATGGCAGCAAGAGGGACACGCTGGTCCTCCCCTGCTCCGAG
This sequence comes from Sakesphorus luctuosus, assembly GCA_013396695.1. Lineage (NCBI taxonomy): Eukaryota > Metazoa > Chordata > Aves > Passeriformes > Thamnophilidae > Sakesphorus > Sakesphorus luctuosus. The sequence goes on along the minus strand of VWZD01006664.1, from coordinate 326,406 downwards.
CTTTGTCCTGTCCCCTCCTCTCCGGCTCGTTGCTCCGCAGGGCCGGCACACAAAGGCTCGGCGTTTACAGGGATGTAAAGCCGGTCCTACCTACGAGTGCCGTTCCCGTCCAGCCTGCCGCATCCCGGCTTCCCGATCCGCGGGCAAAGGGCGCTTCCTGGGCGGGGCGGCGAGCGGATTGAGCTGCCCTGGATACGCCCTGTTAGCCCTGGGATAACCCCTGGCATCCCCGGGATTGCCACCTTGCCAGCCCTATGGTACCCATCCTGCTTCGCAGCCCGCGCCGTGCGGGAGCCCCTCCCGCGGCACCGGGACCGGCAGCAGGAGGGATGCGCTGCTCGCCTTCGCAGCAGTCCCTGTGAAGGAGCTTAAAGCCCAAAACCTCTCCGCTGGGTGTTGCCCAAAGGTCCTCGCCCATCGCCGGGGTTTGGTGCAGCGCTGTGGGTTCGTGGCCCATACGTGGGTTGTTCCATGTTTCGCTTCATGAAGTAACATTACCAGCTGACAAATTTAAATCTTATGTGGAACACATAGTCATTGACTCCTCCCAAAAGTCACAAAACACGATGTTTCTCAAATACTTTATTTTCATGCATATATATAAGCCCAACGTGAATTGTGTTCTGTCTTTTTACCATATTCCCTACTTGTCACAGTTCAAACATATCTGTAAACCTCTTAAACTTTTACAGCCTGATCATATCAAAGAAGGCTTTCAGTTTGTTTGAATAGGGATACTTAACTATCTGACACTGGCAAAAAACCCCAAAACACCTTAATAATTACACTGCACATGGTCATCGATTTGGCTGAGATAGGAGTAATTTCTTCTCAGTAGCTGGCACAGTTTTGGATTCATAATGAGAAATAATGTTGATAATGCACTGATGTTCTTGGCTTTTGCTAAGTCATGGTTTATCCTAAGTCAAGGATTTTTTTTTCATTTGGCGTGTCTCGTTCTCTGCCAGTGAGGAGGTGCACAAAAGAAAACTGAGGGACCCAAACTGGCCAAAGGGATATTCCACACCATAGAACATCATGCAGTATATAAACAGGGGGCGGTTACCCAGAAAATGGTCTGGCATCGGTCAACAAGTGGTGAATGATTGTATTTGGATTTTTCCTTTCCCTTTTCCTTATCATTATTATTGTATTTTAATTTGTTTTCAGTTATTAAGCCATCCTTGTCTCAACCTACAGGTTTTACTTTTGATTCTCCCCCTTCCAGCAGAGTGGGGGGCGAGGGAGGGAGGTTGAGCAAGGGCTGCATGGTCCTTGTTTTCCAGCTGAGCTTAAACAAAGACCCAAGTGCTGTGACATCACTGTATCAGGCTTAACTTCAGGGTGGAGGGGAAGCAGCTGAAATGGAGTCTGTTGTACTTGTCAGTGGCAGAAAACAGGACACACAAAAGCTCTCAGCAGCTCCCTCTGAGGACACTGTGCCTTGTGAAGTGGGTGAAGAGGTTAGAAGTCACTGTTCTGGACTTACTTGCTTTATTTGGAGTTTCCCCCAGTGGAATGAAATGTACACGTGGTTTTACAACACAGATGGCTGCCCGTATTCATTTCTCCAGGTATCTCATACCTGAAGGGGAAAAGGTACATAACTGTGTGTTTTCCTGAAGTGTGCTGGGACATGTGAGAGCCTGGGTGTGTGCTTGAGTTCTTCCCTCAGTGATGCTGGAGGGTTCTCCCTGCACAGCAGGTGACACAGCAAAGGGTAAGCCTAGGCCTGTGCAGGTCTGAACTTAAGCCCATGCCATGAGGGCACTGGGACACAGGTGCTGATGCTGGAGAGCTGTTGCAGTGGGATGCACCAGCCAGCCCTCTCTCCAAGCAATTCCTGGCTCTGTGCTTAGGGCAGTCCTCAGGCCATCACTGCTCACCAGTAACTGCACCATAAAATTCCACTTCAGTTCTCCCACCTCAGCACTGGCCTCCAGCAATGTCCCTGCTGGCTGCTTTGCAGTGCAGTGTGGGGGTGTCCATTCTCCCCTCGGGGGGTTGCACCTCAAGCCTGATGGAGATGAGGCATCTTTGAGACCTCGGCTTTTCTTGCCGCGGTGACCTGGGTGTTTGGTGACACTTGGGTTTCCCTGCTGCCTTACCAGAGGATCGGGAGTGGGTTTGAAGACAGAGGAAGCCACCCTGTGGCCACAGGCAGGAGGTTCGGAAAGACTTCAAGAGGCCACGAAAAATATGTTGCTTTGTTGCTTTTCACCTTGGCCCCTGTATCTCAACAGATAAATACACTGCCTTTATGGGCGATGCTTTTTTCAAGCCACCACTTGTTCCTAGGTGATAATACAGAAAATTACCCAGCCTTTCTAGGAGGTAAAACAACCAGATACGTGGTGTGTGCTTAGCAGTGGTACAAAACAGGCTGGCCATGAGACAAGGACCCAAAGCAAAGAAAGGAGCTGTCCTCCAGGAATCTGAAAATCTTTCCTGCTAACAAAGTGAAAAATACTCAGAAAGCCTCCAGATTCCCTTTTCTCGTCAAGCTATTGATAGCAGGGCACAAGGGATCTGAATTAGTCACAAACCTGAGTCACTGTGTCCCCTGAACTGCATGGCAATTGTAGTAAAAGACAAATGAACAGGGTTCAGTGTTGTTATGCTGAGGCTTTGTTTGTTAAGGTTAAAACATCAATTTGCATTAAAGACTTTTTCTGTTGGGGAACTGATGGTTGATACAGGCTCATTAGACTCGCAGTCTGTAGTTTCACAGGCTGTGTACAGATGGAGAAATGGTCGTCAACAAAATAAGATGGGAATACTGAAATAGAATGAAAGGGAAAACGCAGCCCCATCAATTTACAAAACAGTTCAGCTGACAGGCACAGTGCTGTGTCTTTGTCGTGCTTGTACCATACAGCACTTTCGATTACAAGTGTGGAGGGTTTAAGATCACTGTGTTCACAGTCAGTGTATAAATGTATGCAAAAGAATGAACCAAAAGACTGGCTGGTTGCTGGATCTCCATCCCTGGAGGTTTTTGAAACGTGACCATACAAAGCCCTGATCTGGTGCTGGTGATAGTTCTGCTTTGAGCAGGAGGTTGGATTCCAGAGGTCTCTTCCAATCAACATTTCTGTGATTTTTTTTGGCACAGATGTGGGTAATTATGAGTTACCCTACAGTCTGCATGCTGCAGACAGTTCAATAATTAAAATATGGTAATTTGGGAGAAATCTTCATAAAAAGATTTGGCTGTCTTGAAAATGCATAAAGTGATAAAGTGCATGAAATGGATAATGTGACTGTATGTCAAGGAAAATGGAAATAAGCAGAGTGTCTCAAGGTTGATACAAATGGCAAGCCAGCATTTACTAGATCACTATTAAAATACAACTGCCCAAGTCTAGACAGATGCTATCAAAAAAGCTCTTGCATTTCAATATATCTGGAATAGTTCAGAAACACCACAATGTCAAAACTTGGCTCCATTTTTTACTACATCAGAGCAATTTCAGTGTTTGATGACTTTGAACTTCAGCTGAAGTGATTTAGAAGTCACCTTCCCACTTTTTTTTTTTGTTTTGACAAGGACAATATATGACTTTTAACAGGCTCTGTGGTTTTAGTGTTTAGAAGTATTTTGTCTTTAAAAAGTCCACAATACTTAAGATAATTGAAATGACCAAACCCCTGTGGTGAATGAAGAGCTTGTTGGAGAAAAGCAATGAAAAAACCCTGGTGAGAAGGACAGTAGATAAGGAAAAGTACTAAACTGTTTTTCCAATTTGCAGTAAGCTCTAGCAAGTCTTAACCTTTACAGTTTTCTTGGTATTGTAGCCCTGAAAGGAATGCCATACCTACCCAACAGCCTTTATAGTAATTCATTTACCCTCAGTAAAACTGCCATCTGTGTGGAAGAAAGTAAGTTTAATGAAGACATTTGAAGGATTGTGGCTACCCACTGAAGACTGTTCCTTAAACTTTGGTATTGATCAACCATTTTCTCCTGCACTGAAAGAACTTTTGGTGTGGAGGGATATATCAATCACTTACATGCAGAGAGCACCAACACTCTGAAGAGCTGCTAAAAGAGAAATAAGTAAGAACAGTTTGCTGTCTTACTCTTCTTCAAGCCCATTTGACAGGAAACTATTCCCAGTATTTCAACTCAATCAACACATGCAGTTTTCCATAGCCTACGTAAGATTGCTTGTTAACACTGCAGAAAGTGAAGTGCTTTCCAAGGAGATAATGACAGCCTTTTGTTTAGATGCAAAGGATTAGAGCTCCCACCTCCCCCAGTGGTTTCTGATATGGGAATTACGGAATCACAGAGTGGCTGAGGTTGGGAGGCACCCTGGAGATCCCCCTGCTCCAGCAGGGTCAGCCAGAACAGCCTGCTGAGGGCCATGGCCAGTTCTAAGTGTCTCCACATTTGCATTTCAGGGGACAAAAATGACAGGCAGCAGACTTACACCAGATTGATTGAAAAATTGCAAAGGAAGCAGTTGTTGTATCAGTGCCTCAATCTTGGCATGTGCTCATGGAAAAAACAGGCAAACAAGGGAACTGCCAAAAGCTTGGCTGCATCACTGTGTCATGTTCCATTTTTTAATAGCTCAGGGCAACTCCATTGTGTTCCAAGGAGATACACATTCTTCAGACTACGATGTGTGCCAGTACTCTGAGAGGATCCCAGCTTAACGCATTCATATTCTGTCTGGGTAATAACTGCTGCTTGAGCTTCTTGCATTGAATCCTATCTGCCAGTGGCCTTAAAAATGGATGCAGAAAGAAATGCTTTCTGTCAGGAGACTCAAGGACACCTGTGACCACCTGGAACTAAAATGGCCATCAAAGCTATTACAAACACCTGATTGGGGCAACCCTTTGTTGCCACAAACTTCCTGCTAAGTTTGATTCAATATATATGAAACGCAAAATCAAAGTTATGTTTGTACACCTGATTCACCACTTTGGCAAGTAACGTGTGGTTGAGGAGATTTGCTTTATTTGATGTTTAACGTCCCCTGTAAAACAGCACAGCAATCATTGGGGGTTTGCCTAAGTACACACTTGGAGAACATCAGTCAGCAGCTGACATTGTGAAGGTCATTGTAAGGAACCTGCGACAGATCCTTCCCTCACCCAGAACGAAGAGTAGCTGTCCTTGTGTCATTTTTAAGACTCCCTAAGTAAAATAGAAGTTAAAAAAAAAACCTTGTAGAGATAAAGGAGTGTAACAGCTGGGGGAGGAGAATCCATCAGTGAGTGAGCACAGGCATTCCCAACATTGAGCAACTGGAGAAAAGTTTTCAAGAGAAGACTAGAACAAACAACGAGTGAAAACACCTGTGTGAATTTATTAGCCCCAAAGCTCCTGGCCAAGAGCCTGCTGTGAGCTTGTCAATGGAGGTTGTGTTTATATCCCCAGGAAAACCTGCCAGTTGCAAGAACGACTCCCTTATCTCCACTGCTGATTGCCTAATTACCCGTGACCTGGATTTATGGCTTGGGCCACCCTCTTACAGAGCCAGGTAAGGGCTGAAACCTGGAGAAAGATGGTCCAGAGAAGAGCAACAAGGTTGGTGAAGGGACTGGAGCACAAGTGCTGTGGGGAGAGGCTGAGGGAGCTGGGGGTGTTTGTGCTGGAGATGAGGAGGCTCAGAGGTGACCTCAGCACTGTCTGGAAGTGCCTGAAGGGAAGTTGTGGCCAGGTGGGGGTTGGTCTCTTCTCCCAGGCACTCAGCAATAGGACAAGGGGGCACAGGCTCAAGCTCTGCCAGGGGAAATTGAAGTTGGAGATGAGAAAAAACTTCTTTGCAGAGAGAGTGCTCAGGCATTGGAATGGGCTGCCCAGAGAGGAGGTGGATTCCCCATCCCTGGAGGTTTTTAAGGTGAGCTTGGCCGTGGCACTGAGTGCCATGATGTGGTAAAGGGACTGGAGTTGGCCCAAGGGTTGGACTTGATGATCTTGGAGGTATTTTCCAACCCAATTCATTCTGTGATTCTGTGAAACCCTGTGAAGCAACAGGGAAACTGCATTGAGAGGCTCTTTCAACAGAGGCTCCATTTTGTCACATCATTAGAAGACAAATAAGATTTAAACAGTTTGTTGGTTAAGTAGTCTAAATCTTTTTGCTTTCCTATGAAACCTGTTTCCTCATATTATAGAAAATGGAGACTGGAGGAGGATTGCAGTGTGTGCCTGAGAGAGGGAGCTGGTCCAGGGGGGTCCCTGTGCCTCAGGGCTGAGCTGTGGAGAAGGGTGGGAAGGATCTGGAAGGAAAGGGGGCGATGCAGGGAAGAAGCAGTGCAGAGAGGCTGAAAGCTGCTTGTGGGAAGAGGCTGCTGGGTGAGGGAATGTGGCTGTGGAGAGTGTGTGGGCTGCTGCAAGTGTGAGGCTTCAAGGAGCAACAGGGGAGAGGGCAGAGCATCTCTTGCATTTTGTGGCAGCAGGACCAGGGCTGTGGCTGTCCCTCTGTGTTTGGCACTGGTGAGGGCACACCTCAAATCCTGTGTGCAGTTCTGGGCCCCTCACTCCAAGACAGACGTTGAGGGGCTGGAGCTTGTCCAGAGATGGGCAGTGGAGCTGGGGAAGGGTCTGGAGCACAAGAGTTATGAGGAGGAACTGAGGGAGCTGGGGGTGTTTAACCTGAGGAAAAGGAGGCTCAGGGGTGTCCCTATTGCTCTCTGCCTGAAAAGAGGTTCTAGCCAGGTAGGGGTTGGCTTCTTCTCCCAAGTAACAAGTGGTGGTACAAGAGAAAATGGCCTTAACTTATGCCATGGGAGGTTTAGATTGGATATTAGGACAAATTTCTTCACTGAAAGGGCAGTCAGGCATTGGAAGGATGGCCATACTGACTCACACTAAGGATTCACCTAAAGGTAAAGGTCTGCCCATAAGAGTGATGCTTCCTCTGTGAGACACTTGCAAGTCAAGCTTTCCTGTGCCCTGAGTGCTTTGCCCTAAGGTTGTCCCCACCACTTTGCAATCATTTAGCTGCAGCATTAGTGCTCTCTATGTTCTAGCCTACATTGTCATGTTCTTCACAGTTTTACAGGGTTTTTTCATAGTCTTTTATTTGCAAATATCTGAACACGATATTCTAGTAAACATCTCACTCTCCCAAGTTTTCTGTATCTGCAAGCAATATTACCTACTGATTTTTCACTTTTGATTAAGTTCAGAATGTGATCTGAGGGATCCAGAGGAAGAACTCAACATATATAAGGGGAAGTGCCCTTAAAATGTGCAAGTTTTGCGGTGAAACTGTAGCTTGCTCATGTTTTACACTGAGGTGTTTAGGCTGCCTGAAGTACAATGCAGTTTCCCTGACTTAATTGACACTTCCCTGCGGGAGGAAAAAAGGCTTGTTTAAGCATCGTGGATGAAACACTCAAGAAAAAGGCAAACATCATAGATCACAGCCTGCAACAGTGCTTTGAGTTTGGCATTGATGAAGCTTGTTGTTGTCTGCCAGTGTGTTTGTAATACCCAGATACATTTCCACATCGCACTTGGTGATTTGTGAGTCAGTCGTGTCACTCCCTTCCATTTGTGTTAAACAGAGTCAATTAGGAGATCATTTTCCCTTGGAATGCAGAGTCTCTGTCAGAGCATTGATTAAAGCTTTAGAAAAAACATGCAGAAAGGTCTTATGGAACAGCAGAAATTTGGCAGAAGGAAGTGACCAGTATCCATTCATTTTTCCACCAATTTTCTGGGGAGTAACCAGGGTAGTGCTGATGCAGTCCTGTGCCTGGAGACACATCAGGCATTAACAGCACTGGGAAGCCAACCAGAATGGGTGAAGTGAAGCATCTTGTACAGTTGTGGGAGAATTTGAAGGAGAAGCATTAACGAGGTGCTTATTGTCTTTATTTGAAAGCTTGTTTTTCACCGGAGACAACTTGCAATTTGTTTTTTATAGCTTTAACTCTGCTTTGTTAATTTTTAAAATTACATAAATTTTTAAAACTACATAAATTTTTTCTCGGGGTGTGCTAAGAAAGCTGCATTTTGCTCTCAGACATCTGGGGAATAAGACATTTGTGTACTGAAGGGGTCAGTCTTTCCCCACTTTTCCCCTCAGGCGGTCTGTTGTTGAATTACCTCATTTTAGGTGATGGCTGAACTATATTAACATGGTTATTTGTTTAAATATGTATTTTGCCAGCCTTATCAGGGTATTTGTGCTATGCAAAGTAAAACATAGGAGCTCAGGTCCCACTGCAGCTTCGCTTCAATTGGAACCGATGGACTGACAAGCTCCAAGTGAATCTGTGTATCTGAAATTGCATTCACGTGCCTTATCTGCCCACAGGTAATGCCACGTGCAAATTATTTGGGCTCCAGTGGTCTGGGGGTGCTGGGAAGAAATGATTAACAATGATTATGAGGCTGCTGCAGGCTGGCACTCAGGGAAGGTTTTGCACAAAAAAAACCTATCAAAGGGAGGTTGGATCCATTCAGCTGGTTTTCTCCTGAGCCTTCTCTAATTACAGCGACTGCCTGAGGATCCAAGCAAGACAAAGCTCAAAACAAAAGGCTGAAATGGAGCTGCACATAAATATGTGCATAGTTATGTGTACACCTGCACATGCACACACGTCCTCATAGCACGAGGATAACGATGGGCACAGTGATGTTCACAAGCCCAGTGAGTCTGGTGGGGCAAGTCAACACCTTCCCACTCTGAATTCAGGGTAAAGCTGTAGCTAAAATGCAGAATACCTCTGTCCAGCAAATCTTGCTGCTTTTTTGGGCTGTGTGGAGACTCAGCCACTTACTGGCTGCCTAAGAAATGTGCTGCCTCTTTTCCACAGGATGGGGAATATCACCCGGGAAGGAAGAGGAGCTGGACCACTCCTGGCATATCTGCAAGGGGTTGGGTGGTGGGTGGATGCTTTGGGGCACCTGCACTGCTTGTGGAGGTCATTTAATGAGCCTGTGTAGACTCTCATGCAAGGATTGATTCTGGGGAAGGCACATCTGAGGCAGCGCTCTGTCCATCTTTGTTGCAGCAAAATATGTTAATTATTGGTGTAACTGCTCTCCTTTGGATCCTGCTGGAGCAGGTCCAGAGAAGAGCAACGAGGCTGGAGAAGGGAGTGGAGCACAAGTGCTGTGGGGAGAGGCTGAGGGAGCTGGGGGTGTTTGTGCTGGAGAAGAGGAGGCTGAGAGGTGACCTCATCACTGTCTGGAACTGCCTGAAGGGAAGTTCTGGCCAGGTGGGGGTTGGTCTCTTCTCCCAGGCACTCAGCAATAGGACAAGGGGGCACGGGGGGCTCAAGCTCTGCCAGGGGAAATTCAAGTTGGAGAGCAGAAAAAACTTCTTTGCAGAGAGAGTGCTCAGGCATTGGAATGGGCTGCCCAGAGAGGAGGTGGATTCCCCATCCCTGGAGGTTTTTAAGGTGAGCTTGGCCGTGGCACTGAGTGCCATGATGTGGTAAAGGGACTGGAGTTGGCCCAAGGGTTGGACTTGATGATCTCGGAGGTCTTTTCCAACCCAATCCATTCTATGATTCTGTGATCTTTTGAAGCTCAATGACATTTGCTGCCAATGGCACTGACAATCATTTCTCTGACAGCTATTTATCTGGTTTCATTAAATCACCCTATTCACTCGCTGAGTTGCTGCAGGACTGCACATGGTTTAGACTTCATCTATTTGCTGGCTTTTTGTGCTGGTTTCTTGCTATTTTAATATTTAATTTGGATGCTTTTGTCTTGAAAGAAGCTGGTTTGCCGTTTCCCCCTCCCTTTTCTTATGAATATGTAATCATAGGTGGTTTGTTTTCAGAGTGCCATGGTTTTCAGAGTCTCCATATTTACTGAAATAAGGCATTAAAGATGACCCACAAACCTGTGTTTTGTGGTCAAATGAGGTAGGAATGAAAGTTGTGGAGGCTCTGGTAAGGTTTGCACACTTGGCAACATAGAAATGTTTGACTTGTTGATTGTATGGCAACCTGTATTTATAGGTGGGCTAAGGTCTTTCAGATGGTTTCCTTTGAGATTTCACTCTCATTTCCATAGAACTGTAAACAACAGCAAGCAGTTATTTCACAGTCCCTGTGAGTCAGCTGACATTTGTTTCCTTGTAAGGCTCTTGAATGCATGTTCTTCTCTGACTCTGCTTACAGAATTGGGGTCCAAGGCATGGCTTGACAAGCCAGGAGACAGCCTGTTCTCCTCCCCAGAAGTTACATCCATTTTGTTATTCTTTGTGTCAGCTCTGCCCTGTGTGCAGTTTCCTTTAAAGCAGAGGTAGCGACTTGTGGGAAAACAGGAGATAACAAAGAGGTTCAATCAATAATTTGCAGCCTTGGTGCAGTGCATGAACTGCAGAGGGAAACTTCACCCCTAATTTATGGGCTGCCTGTCAGGCTGGAAAATCACATCCTGTGAACTCCATAAATAAACTTACTTTCTGAGGTGACAGTTCAGCTGGCCGAGAGGCTTCTCCAGAGATGTGCAGGAGTGTGGCTTCCTCACATGTGCTCCTTTGGCACACCAAGAAGTGAGTGCCCTGTGCTGTCTCCTGTGGCTTCATCTGGTTTGTCACATCCGCAGGCAAAACTGGAAGCTGAGAGGGAGCGTGGCACTGCTTTGGGTTGCTGTGTGGTGTTGCACTATTTTACACAGATTTGGCTTCCTTGGGGAAGGATCTGATGCTGCAGAGATGAGCTCAGTTGGTTAAAACTTGGCTGTAGTAATGCCAAGGTCATGGGTTCAATCCCCTGTGTGGGCCATTGACTTAAGAGTGGGACTCGATGATCCTTGTGGGTCCCTTCCAACTCAGAATAGTCTGTGAGTCTGTGATTCTGTAACTGCAATGTCATTTTTTTTTGAGACATCCTCACACTTTTGATGACAAAGCACCAGAACAAAGAGGAGCTTTTGCAGTGTTGGAGTATTTTTGCCGAGGGCCAGAGGAGAAGTTGCAAGTCCAGACATGCAAGTCCATCTCCAGCAATTAATCTTCCCTGGCTGAGCTGCAGCTTTGGATTTCTTTTTGCTGTGAAAAATTTCCTGACAATGGTAATGTCACACTTGTGGCATGGGAAAAAAGGAAACTTAGCCAGAAACTGTTAGCAGGTACTGCTCTGACAGTCATTGGAATGCAGGGTTTTGTTAGAAAAAAAAATAGCCATTATATCTAAAATTTATCTGCTCAGGTTCAGTGAGGTGATGATTAGCATGCAAGAATGCTTTAAATGTTTCTCCTCACCTTACTTCAAGCCACATAATTCTCTAATGATAATGGGATTTAAAGGTTTCCTGGTGATGAAGCACATGAAGAAGTGTACACATAATAGCAAAGAAAAGGTCACTTCTGAAGTGTTACCCATTTCCCCCATTGTAGAATTATTTTGGAATTATTCCAATTTTATAGCAATTACTATAAATATTGAATATTATTTATTACAGGCTGCATTGTGTGCGCTTGTTGTTCTTGAAGGTAAGAAAATCTATTTAATTTCCCTAGTTGCAGCATGATTTTATGCTAATCTGGGATGGAATATCTGATTTGGTGTGGATTTGTTCTTAGAAGTTCAGGCTCTGGGTTTATTAGCCTTAGGACCAGGATAACATTTGAGTGTTGGAATGAAAGAAAATGATGTTCCCAAAGTGTTTTAGCATTCTGCACTGGCTGTTGTTAAGCAGCTTCTGCTTGAAATTAATTCCACTGGGAAATAAAAGACCTTGGCTAATGGAATTACGTCAGTGCATTTGGAATATGAAAAAGGCAAGCAATTAAAAATAGAATATTAATTAATTAAGCTTACAGCTTCCTCTTAGAGATTTAATGTTTGAAGGAGCGCTGTAATAAACTCTAGCAAGATAATGCTAATAAAACAAATATAATTTGACAGAGTTGGCTTATTAGATGTTATTAATTGAGTATGAGTTGAGAGTTGTGTCTTAGTATTTGCAGAGAATAAAAATGGCTGGTTCATTAGCTGTCAGCAATGCTTTTTAACATGTACCAGCTTGTGCCATTTGTGACTTTATTTCATAAAAAATCTCTTACAGGAGTTTAAAGAAATTTCTCACTTAAGCTTTATGAAACTGCTAAGGAGGAAGAGCAATTCCAGACCATCTGTGGCACTTGGACAAGCTGGGGCTTAGTGATGAGTTAAGGATCATGCACTTCAGCAGCTGCATTTGGAAGCGAATCCCAATTTTCTCTCTTAAATCCCAATTCCCAGGTGATGTTTTCAAGCCCCTGTCATTGCCAGAGTTTGTCTGATGTCTAATGTTGAACTATTTATCAGTGACTTTTTTCTGTGTGCTGTGTTCACAGTGATATGTCAGTGATAGATGGGAGAGGGTATGACTGGTAGTTTTGACCCTGACTATCCCCTTTAGAGCAGCTTTTTGGATCAGCTGCCACCAAGGGAAATAGGTACTCCCAGCACTGGGCATGGCTGGAATATTCAGGTCTTTCCCAACACAGATGTTGAGGCTCTGTGTGATCAGGAAGGAGGATGCAGGATGGTGCATGGCCATGGTGTGCAACAGCTCTCACAGCACTGTCCATGCCAAAGAGAATTTCAGATACATGTGTATGGTGGGTGTAAATTCTCACTTTAAAGTCCTTGTCTTGATCTCTGCAGGAATCAGACACCAGTTTATTGTATGATGTGTATATTATGTGTTCAAGGTTGGCAGCTTCGGCCTGTTTCTCACAAAATCAAGGTTGGAAGAGACCTTCAAGACCATGTGATCCAACCATCAACCCAGCACCACCACAATCACCTCTCAATCAATCCCCAGGTGCCACATCCAGAACATTTCCAAAGGCAGCATCTTCACCACCTCTCTGGGCAACTTATTCCAATGCCTGACCACTCTTATCAGTGAAATTTTTTTTCTAATATTTAATCTGAACCTTCCCTGGCAAAAGTTCATGTGAGTTCATTTTGAGTTTATGTGATCATGCAAATGTTCTCATTTAGATTATATATTCCTGATTTAAGGTTTGTTACACTTGCAGTTCTCATCTGTGCTTCTGCTACTAGTCTAAAAACAAGATGTTACAGTTAAACTTTTAAACCCAACCATTTAAGCTCCTAAATGTGCTGAGCTCTTACTAAGCTTCCTTGTTTAGTTATTGGGTGCTAATTTTATATTGTTTCACATCTCTTTTTTTTTTTTAATCTTGTCTCTATCCAATGCTTGAATTTGCCAGCTGGAAAAATTAGATCTTTATTTTGAAATATGCATTAAATATAGATATTGAGGTCAACCCATTCCAACAAGGTTCACTGAAAGCTGCCTTAGCCTTTGTGAAGTCTGATCCACAGTGGAATAATGTGGAGATTCTGGGAGCTATAAAATACTGATTAGGACTCTCCTCTCAGTTCTGAGCATCCCAGCCACCCAGATATTACAGTTTTTTGGGGATACCATGGCACAGAAGATGGAGAGTTATGCATTGTGCTTCCCTCCTGCTTCCCCCAGCCTTACACTTTCCTCTGTTGTGCTTTCAGGGCTGCTGGAGAGCCCACAAAAACAAATACTTGCCTCTCTTCCCAATGACCCCTTGTCTTCCCTGTCACCTTTCCCTCTAGTTGCTGCATTTCACAGCCAGGAGTAAAGGATGAGAGTGACTTTCTTCCTTACACTGTTCCCTTGGCATTGCCAGTACCCAGCAGGGCACTCCAGCTGCCCTGTCCTCCTGAGGGCCCTGGATGCTGAAGCCAATTTCTTGTTTTGTGCTTCAGTGGCTTGAACTTGCTGTCTGTGGCTCAAGCCAGAACAATATAGGAATGTGAAATGGAAAATGGGTTCTGGTGACAGCACTGTGTGGGGTGACTTGGTTTTTGTGCTCCTTAATGGCCTTCCTGTTTCCTGGAGGTAGGAACCAGATAAATCACTTTCCTTCTACCCTGTGTGGGAAGCCAGGAGGGAATGAGGCTGTTTGAGATGTGTTCTATCTTATTTTGAAATAGCTGGGGGACTCAGCTATGTTATGGCAGGTGGTTTCAGTGTGGGCAGAGTCTTTGCGTGTCAGGACAAAATAGCCTTTGGCCAGAAGCCGTTGGCTTCTTAGCAGCAAGCAATTATCATTTGTATGGGAGTTATTTTCATTCAGACTACAGTGATTTTATAACTCAGACATGCCAAATTGCACTTATGACAAAAGGCACAGAGTTAGTTTCCACTTCTTCCATAGCAGCTGTTGCAAATGTCAGGATCCAGTTTTGTAGGGAAACTGTTAAAAATTACCATTTGAGTTGTACAGTGTCAAAGACAATATTCCAAATGTGTCTCTAGGCATTAATAGTTATGACAGATGCTGGTTCAAAATACACTCTTGCTATGACTTGTGACCTCCCTGTAGGATTCTCTCTTCCTAAATCAAATCCAAGAAAAATTCCTCAGCCTGACAAGGAAATGGACCTTCTCATAGGGACTTCATTTGTTACCTGCTGCCTTCTCAAAAGCAAGCTCTGGCTGCATGCAGGTTCCCAGGAGATAATTTGTAATGTGGCAGTGCTTTCAAGGTAGTAGGAGATTTCAGAAAGCAAATATAAGGGATCTCCTGTACATCCTTGAAGTATATCACACATGGAATCATACAGAATATCCTGAGTTGGAAGAGAACCACAAGGATCATGGAGTCCAGCTCTTGGTCATGCACAGGACATCCCCAAGAATCACATGGTGTGCCTGAGAGTGCTGTCCAGGAATGAAACATCCAGAGACAAATCCCCACATTTCTTTGCTTCCCTCCTCTCAGGATGGCTGTGTTGAAGGACAGAAGTCTAGAAGTTTAGTTTGGATGGATGGAACCCCATTAACCTATAGGTTATCCACCCTGGGCGCATGGAATGGAAGAAGCACTATTAAATGAAAATAGAATGAAAATATACTGTTGTATTTCAAGTTAATGTATTAAAGCTCTCTTATAGTGCATCTCTCTGTATTGTTTTCAGGCTGGTGTTTCCAATAACTATAGTAAAGGAAGAATGTTTCCAATTAACAAGAGATACAAGAAATATTCCTGCTTGTGGTCACTCTCTGTGGAATGTAAAGTATGCCAATAATGAACAGATATCTTTTTCTCCCCTCAGGAGTGTAAACATTTCAAGAAATCACAGAACTTCTTGGTGAAACCACATTCTTGAATCTAACAGAGAGAAAACTGAAACACTTCTTTCAGGTAGTCTAGAAAAAAAGAAGAAAACACAGAAATGGCTTGGGCAAATGGTTTGTAGTTTTGGTACCATGAGGAGTATGTGAACAGTTCTGAGAGTGTTCTAGTCTATCTCAGACTGGCCATAATTCAGGAACATGCCATTGGCAGATGCTCTATAGAAGGAAGAGACAGAGGGGGGAGAACTGTCTATAAAGACCTGTGGACAGCTGGGATTCCTGCATGTGAGTGCTGAGCACTGCAAGTCCAGAGCATCATGTGTGAACTGGGTGGTTCAGGCAACAGATGTGCCCTCTGAGCTCCTTTCCTGCTGTGTTTTGGAGTTATAGGAAGTGATGGAGGTGGTGGGTAAAACGAAGTGAAACTCGGATGCTCTGCTTGAGAGGCGTGACACAGACTCAGGTTTCAATTTGCACTTTTTCTGCATTTCCAGTAAATACACAAATCTAATAACTGCACAAACTTGACATCAGCTTTGAGCAGATATTTCTCTTTGCTTTCTCCTTTAAACAAAATACTTCCTTGTGTAGGATGTCTCTCAGGTAAGATTCCAGTAATTGTTTAGGGAGCATCCTGTAGTGAGTCCCCACCCTCTGAGTCCCCAGACTGGTTATTTTCCTGCCAGCACAAGATTCATCTATGAGGACCTGAGGAAAACATGTTGAACTACTACAGAAATGCTTTACAGAGGGAGTTGTAACGATGTTCAGGTGAAAATGCTTTAAAACTGTAGGCACTGGTCCCAAGCCGTGCTGGTGTTTGATGGTGTGCTCCTGCAGAATTCAGTCACTGCAGCCCTCCAGGATGTGAGGATTGGAAGGATGACTGCGTTATTTTGACTTTTGTTAGCTTTTGATTCTCAGAACTGACCACAACATTCTCGTTGAATTTTGAAGTAGTAACAGTCATGAGGTGAAAGGATGGCAGGTTGCCCTCAGGAGGAGGATTATTGCACACCAAGTTGTGTTTAGCAGTGGAGGGGGAATGGCTGGAGCTCAGAAGTTCCTGCATCACCCACGGGGTGGCAGAGGCAGCGCTGGACTCTGTGCCTGAGGGCACTGCAAAGGTCCCGAGCCTGATGGGAGAGGGCAAAAGTTTCTCTGTGTGCTGTTGGATAGCCATGCTTAGGCTTTCATTTCTAGTATATAAACTCCTTGAAAATCCCTTTGAATCCTTTCCTCTCTGCTGAAGGAAGGGTCTCATGATCATGAAATAAATATTTGGTAGTTCGGTTCTGGTGTTGCTTTCTTCCTCAGGCAACAAGCACCTCAAATCACTCTTGCAATAGAATTTGTAGCCCAAATGGGACCTTCTTATCCACCAGGTTTTGTCTGTGCTTTCCTGGTCTGATCTGTGGACCAGCTGAGTTCATCCATTTCTGCCACAAGGCGTGCACTGGGAGCCAACCAGGAAAAGGTGAGGTGGTGGCAAGTTGAATTTCTGTAATTCTACATAATTCACTCAATTTGGAAATAGGACAGGGTTTATCATTATCAGAAATCTGCAATAATTGGAGCAAAATTGTTGGGTACCCATGGGCTGTCAAGAAAAAGGGCTGTGGATTTGTGTCAAGATCCTTGTCTGGCTGTGACTGCTTTTGGGGTTAGACACCAAAAGTGGCCATCAGTGGGCGTTGCTAACTCTGACCATATGGAGGGTTTACAGTCAATATGAAAGACCTTTTCCCAGCTCAAACTGATTTTTGGTGTGTTTGGGGTAATTGGTGACATGATAGATCTAATGGCAACTAGACAGGCCAGTCTTATCATAGTAAGATAATGAATGAGAACAAAACCAAGGCATCTCCTTGGTCACTGCTCATCATGTGAGCTCAGGCAGCTTCTGTAGATGTGCCTCTGTTTCCTTTGCCTTCCATTGGCTCCATCACTCCTGTTCCACCTGAGGTGTGAGGGCCAAATTACACTTCTGCTGGATCAGTCTCAGTTTATTTGACAGGAATTTTCAAATTCTGAACACTACCATGGCTGCAAAAACTAATTATTCCAGTCTGTTACCTTTTCTTTATGATTTCTGTTCCTGGAGAGACCCCCAGCTCCAAACTCCTGGGAAATCATCCAGATTCCAGTCTCCAAGGACACAAAGAGAAATATATATGAAGAAGGGCTCTAGAAGAAAGAACCAGGGTGAGTATCAGCTGGATCTGCACACTGCTTGGGTTACTCTAAGAGCCTGGTTAGAAATTTCCCTCATGGGGTATGTGTCTCCATGCTTCTCTTTCTGAAAATCTTAATTATTTCAGTGTTTCAGGGTAGGAAGGAATTTAATCTAGTCTGGAAGTGCCTCATTTTTTGGCTGCCTTGGCCCCAGCCAGGGCTACTTCATTAGAGACTGTTCAATCTGCCTTTTGAGATCCAGTAGTGTTGCTGGAGCTGTTTCCAGCTTTAATCCTACAAGACACTATTTTTCAGCCTCTTTCAGTTTGTGAACTCCTGCATTTTTTTTCTCAGTATCATTCTGGTCCCTGTACAATGAATTTCAGTCTGCTGATAAGGCTGCTGTTATCCTAAATGTCTCCCTGGCTAAGCACTTCCAGTGAGCAATACAGAGTTAAATGACCTGGGGTTTGTTTGTTTATTTAATCAAAAAATATGTCTGTGCTGCTTGAAAGGAGCTTTTTAAAGCTCCTGAATGCTTTAATTTGCTGCAGGTACCAGCGGTTGCAGTTTCCTGTGTGTAACAGCAAAGCTTCAGGGAAAGGCACAAATTGGTTTTCTTGATGCTTTTCCAAGTGTTTTGACTGTCACATTAGGTTATCCATGTGCTGGAGGGTGACAAGATAGGGAATCCCTGTCATAACCACCTGTGATCTTGTGGCTGTAAAGCTGTTCTGGTGCCTTTTGTCCCCATTCTGTGCCTTATTGAAACGTTTGCTTAAATGAGCCTGGCATTATCCTCATAACCACTGCAGATGTCATGCTCAGACTCTTTTAAGTGAATCCTGCAGGGAATTTTAACCTATGAAATCTCTTTGTCTTTGTAAACAATCCTTACGTGACTAGTTTGAAAATGGCAACATTTGTGGGATTTCTGAAGTTCATCTTCCAAGCTGGGATTTAGTGAAGTCTGTTTTCCCCTCACCAAAATGAAGTAAGGAGAAACAAGTAAAGATGAATGAGATGATCTGGTGCTTGAGGAGTGGGTGCAGAAAAATCCTGGTTGGCAGGAGCTGAGAATCTCTGACAGTTACACTTTTGTCTGCCTCAGTTTTGGGGGCACTGATGGCAGAGTTACACAGTAGCAGCCTCTGAGCAAGACACAAGTGAGACTGATTGGTGTCTGAAATCCATTGGAATCATTCATTGGAGATGAAAGCACAAAAGCACAGTTGACTTGTACCAGCCTGTGGCAGGTTGTATCCTAAGTGGCCTTCTCTTACCATTGTCCATTCCCAGAAAGAGATTTTCTTCCAGCTCCAGCCAAACTGGGCAAAGCCTGTAGTACTGGGCTTGCTGTCCCTCAGTGAAGCTTTGTTCATGTAGTAGCATAATTGAACACATATGTCTGAGTAGATCTTCAACAATAAGGCATTTGGGTGTGTTTTTTCCAAGCAAGTGCAAAGCATTTCCCCCTGCACGCACTGGTGCTAAATATAAATGTGTAGTTTCCAGCAGTTATGCCATATATGGGCTCTTCTTTTTCACTTGTCATCGTGGGCCAAACTAGGAGAGCCATGCCGAAGAATATCTGTGTGGTTGGCGTGCTTGACCTGGACAGCTGGGATCCTTCTGCTCGTGTTCATCTCACCTGCCAGTGGGACGGGTGGTGAGTGCCAAGATGAGACGGCAACATAGGCACAGCATTTTCTCCCTGTCTCTGCTGGTTTTGGTCTCTGCTGTGGGGACCTGGCTGGGTCTCTCCCCCACAGCTGCTCAGCAGGAGTGGAGTTGGGGAGAATTAATGAACTTCACCCTGAACCATGTGGTGGTGGGGGCAGAGAGAGAAGCCCCCACTGATACAGCAGGAGGAAGAAGAGAAGTGCTTGGGGTGCCAGCAGCTTGTTAATGAGCAGGAGTCTGAAGAAGCTGCTGCAATCCTGGCTGGTCTTGTTTAGCAGCTGGGAGAGGGGAGCTTGTGTATGAACTGTGGGATCTCTGACAAGCACCTGAGTTTCAGCTTGTGAGAAATGGGAGATGATGACCTCCGTCCAGGTTATTGTTTCCATCTTTTCAAGGCATAGGATTGCTCTGCTGTGTGTTACAGGCCTGTCCCAGAGCATGAGACAGCTGGGCACCATGTGCATGAAATCAAGGTGCTTCAGTGAGTTTTTCTACTTAGGTTGCTTTGAGCAGAAGTCTTCTGCAGATTAGATCCTGTGTTTGCTTCTGGATCCTGTGCAGAGTCATCATCTTCCCTGTCCCTTCGGGATCCTCCCTACCTCACTGTTACTTGAGCTGTACCTTTCAGTCAGAACAGCAGCATCTGGTTTGCTGGGTCCCAGGGAGCCTCAGCATCAAATTGCAAAAGCAAAGGCTGTGGCAGGAAGTGTGAAACAGGACCAGCAGTGTGTGACTCACCTGAGGTGCAGCACACCTGATGCAGGGAGGTCTCCCAGGTTTGCCTTTGTGCATCAGAGCAGGTATCTACACAGGCTGTCCTTTTATCAGTCCTGTTGCTAAGCCACCAACACAACAAAGTCTTCATCTGTGTTTGCAAGATCTGGGATGTTCCTTCCACCCCTTGGCAAGAGAAAGCTGAAAATATCCATGGATGCTCTGAAGAAGAGAGAGTGTTTCCATTGGCTTCTCTCACTGGAGAGCTGACAGTCCCCATGGGGATATTCCAGGAGCTCCAGAAATCCTGGCCCTGACTCAGGCCTTGGACTGTATCTTCCCTGGAAGTCCTAGAGGCTGGATAAAACCACACGTACCTTGACCATAATCAGGTCCAGAGCCTTTCTGTAGCAGCTCCTGATGTCAGCATGTTTCTGCAACGTCCTTTTTTTAATCTGTGGGTTACTTTAAGTGTCTCTGTCAAAGAGAGACATCCTGTCATCTGTACTTGGGGCTCTGACATTAGCATTTGCTATTTTTTTGCTTGCTCTCACTGATTGTTTGATCAAGAAAGAGTTCAGAGTTCCAGCATGGCTCTCTGGATAGTTTAAATTAACAAAGAAAGAATTCATATGAATATGAATCTTCATCAGTTTCTGGGCTCAGGTGTGCCCCCAGTTCCTGCTTTGTGGCTGCACAGTTAAACCTTCCTGAGAGCCACTCAAAGCCTGTTTCAAAGCAAATGTCTCATGCATGAACATCTGTAGGTGTGGATTGGACATGTTGCAAACCTCTCACAGAATCACAGACTATGCTGAGTTGGAAGGGACCCACAAGGATCAGCGAGTCCAACTCTTAAGTCAATGGCCCACACAGGGGATTGAACCCATGACCTTGGCATTATTACAACCAAGTTTTAGCCAACTGAGCTAATCTCAAGGTCCTCCCAATTCTGTCCAGTCCTGGTTGTACCTCCCTGGCAGCCTGTGGTGCAGCCATGGCCGTGCCACTCCCCCACAGGGGATGGATGGGTAGAAGGACAACTGCAGCTGTGCATTGCTGGAGCTTCAGGCTTATTTTCTGTTTCCATGTGCTGAGTTTCTTGCATTCAGCTCTGTGGGCTCCCTCTGAATGAATCTGGGCTGGTGTGTTTCCCCAGTGAATGCTGACATACCTTAATGACAGTACAAACAGGGGCACTCCTTACCAGCTCATGGAAAAGAAGATGTGCAGAGTTGGTATGTACTGATTTCTTTGTGATACTTCACGGGTTATTTCCTGCTTTACTTACTAGTTTAGGTGTTCCAGTTTCCTGTGCTCCATCAATGCCTCATAGAATCATAGAATGGATTGGGTTGGAAAAGACCTCTGAGATCATCAAGTCCAACCCTTGGGCCAACTCCAGTCCCTTTACCACATCATGGCACTCAGTGCCACGGCCAAGCTCAGCTGAAAAACCTCCAGGGATGGGGAATCCACCCCCTCTCTGGGCAGCCCATTCCAATGCCTGAGCACTCTCTCTGCAAAGAAGTTTTTTCTGCTCTCCAACTTCAATTTCCCCTGGCAGAGCTTGAGCCCGTGCCCCCTTGTCCTATTGCTGAGTGCCTGGGAGAAGAGACCAACCCCCACCTGGCCAGAACTTCCCTTCAGGTAGTTATAGGCAGTGATGATGCCATGTGAGGAATGAATCTCCATTCCCCTTCAGGCTGAAAGGGCAAAATGGCCCTGTGAGCTTGAAGCACACTAAGTAAAAGAGGTTTTAGTTCATGTCCAGCTACAAATTCTTGGGTGGGTTTTTTTCAGTTTTGTGTTTTTCCCCTTTTTTTAATTGTGTTTTCTGTTAAGCCTCACAAGGTGCTTTTTGTCTGCAGCAACCACACAAATCTCTGTGTCTTTATAAAAAAAGGGGAAGTGAATTCTCTGGCTAGCCAAGGGTGTTGTGAGCACTCCTTAGTCAATGCTAGAAATTAGTGTCTAATCTCATAAAAAAATTTGATTACATATGAAATTTGAGAGAGTTGCTCTTAAAAGAGGCTGCTGATGGATGACAACACAGATTGTTCATGTTCTGTCATCTTTATCCCGTCTGTGATTCCTTTTATTTTTTTTTAAGCTAGGGAGGATGTGAGGGACAGAAGAAGCCTAATGGAACTTCATATATTGGGTGATGTATGGGGCACTTGCAGTCAGAAATATTGAACTCATAAATGTACTCATTTGCCCTGGAGTCAGTGAGAGGGAGACTAAATACAGGACACCGCAATGTCACAGTCATGCAGAGTCACTTCTGTAACAACAGAGCAGCAGTAGAAAGGCCATATTTTTCTTAGATTTTACTGCAAATCTGTAAATGAGCTCTGTGAGGCTGCTCTCATTGGCTGGAGGAGAAGCTGAACTTTTGCTGGATTAGTCTGTGTGCAGACCCCTTTTCCATCTTGTTTGGGTTTTTTTTTCTGGGATTCTGGACATCTTGGGGTGTTATTTTGAAGCAACCCTGCACATGCTGTCTGTTCTGTCTCGTGTCTCCACCACAGCACTGCAACCCTGAGCTCCACCAGCCTGCCCTTCAAGCATGAAGGTGAACAGAGGTTGAATGTGCACACTGGAGGCAGATGGTAAGCCCCAGTCCTGCAGTGGTATTTGAGAGAGATTTTCTTCACGTTATTTCAGCAGCACAGAAGGAAATGAAAGTGTTTCTTACTGTAAATACTTTTTTCTCTCCCCCTTCCTCTGCACTACTGAGTGTCTGAGGACTCACTTCACTGCTTTTCTCAGAGAAGTCTATTTCTGTCTCATCTTAGATCAATTTAGTCCTGTACTGTGCACATATGATAAAGACACGTTGTTGCTGTGATAGCCTTGAACAAACTTGTGAGTTTGGGACACTGGGAGCAAGAGGTAAGATGTAAATTGTCATTGCTAAGAAGTCAGAGGGGCCAAAACAGTTGCTGAAATGTGGAATTTATCAAGCACAGCCAAATTGTTGGAAAAATAGTGCAGACCACAAGACAAGGGGTTTACCCATTTCTCAGAGGTGTATGTGTACTCGTGATTCCACTGTGTGGAGATCCCCTAACAGGCTGTGTCTATGTCTGTGCCCAGAGAAACAGCACAAAAGTGTAGAGTTCCCAGCTGCATCCTGAACTGCTGTTGTGGTTATTCCCCAACACATCTGCTAAGTGTATCTAAAAAGATCCAAATGTTGGCTCCAATGCTATACCACTTTTCTTCCTTCAGTGAGCGAGACAATTTCTGCTGTGTTCTTTGTGTAACCCACCTTGGCACTCAGTGCAACACACCACTGTGATTTAAGCCACCTCAAAGACTGTGAACAAAGTATCTGGCCCTGTGAGGCTCAGTAGATCACTGGGTCACAGTGGATCTTCAGGATTGGCTTTGCAGTCTTGTCTCTGGGATCTGCACTCCTAACAGAGCTGGGGTGTCTTTTGGAGTGCATTTAGTTTAGTTTTGTAGTGCAACTTGGCTTCCCATAACCTTTATTCTTTGCTAGGAGTGGCTTTATGGAGCTCTTTGCTGCATGTTGGGTACCATTTGGTGACTAGAAGAGCCCAGTAAAGTTCAGGCTGGCAACACATTCCTTGGGAACAGAGGGAGAGCCTTGTCCCACACCTCCTTCCTGCTGGTGAGACTCTCCATGAGTGACTGTTGCCAGTATTTCAGAAAATCAGCTGTTGTGCATGTGCAGGGCTTGATAAAGCACTGACTGGACCAAATTCTCTTCTCTGGATGGTGATGCTGTGCTTTGATAAACTAGAAAAGGATAAAAGAAATAGGTGTTTTGCTTTGCTCTGCCTCAGTGTTAGCATCTTCCTAAGTGGGGTGAGCTGACCAGGATATATTTTTGTCCCTCCTCTCTGCTCAGCCCTATTCTCACACTCACAGCTATCTCCAGTCTGCAGGACTTTGCAGAGCACATTGTGGCTTGCGCTGGTTCAGCCTGAGTTCAGTCACCCAAAACCTTGCAGGTCTATTTTGAACCATCTTTCAATCTGTCCACTATGGAGTTTCTTTTCTTTTTTTTCCCCCACTCTTGCTTCTGACATCACTTCCCGAGCACTATATTCGCTGAGCTCTGTAGCCAGATCGTCTTCTCAGCATATGATGCAAGGAGCTCTTTAAAATGGATTTCTGCTCTCCATTTACTCTGCAGTGCTTGCTGCTCATAATAACTGTTACTCATGGTAAGTGGGACTTTTCTTTATGGAGTTGGCACAGATTTGCCTAGATGAGCAGATGCCTTAATTTTGCTTTGAGATCTTTTAAGGACTCTACCAGGTTTGGGGAGACATCAAATAGTGTAACCGCTAATGCATGAACGGGGCAGTCAGACCAAAGTAAGACAGATTAATTCTTTTGGAAATGAAAGGTAACTAACAATATTGTACTTTCTGGGGGTACTGCATCTGCAAAAGCGTTTCAGCAGAGAATGTGAAGTCCTTGTACGCACAGAGCTGGCTGAAGAGCAATGTGGTCCCGCTCCTAATTCTTGATGTGACCTTGGGTTAGTCCCCAGGCTGCTCTTGCCCTGCTGTTTACCCTTCTTTTGAATTTTAAGTTGCATACAGCAACTTAATAATGTGCAGTGGTGTTGTGAGAGGTATTCAAGTTAAAACTGTGACCTTACTCTTTGGGGAAAAGCAGCTGTGCAGGCAGCTGTTTCTGCTACCCTCTGTATGGGATGCATGGCATTGATGCCTTGAGGATCTTTCTTTGCTCAGTCTCTCGGCTCTGATTGGGGGTGGTAGATGGTCATGTTAAATTTGGGGAGGGAAAAGACCAGCTGTTCAGCCTTTTGTTTCCCTGTGCACATGGTGTGCACACCATTCCCATGTTATTGAGGTGAGGGGAAAGCTGACCCTTATGGAAGGCTTCCCACTCCTCTGATTTTCTGTGACTGGTGATCCAACCTGTCACTAGGGTTGGGTCTGTCCCTCTTACGTCTCACCTGGACATTTGCCTTTTTGGGAGGCGGCTGAGAGGGGATGGAATGACATGGCAAGCTTGCTGCCCACGCTCTGTGCCTCTTCTTTCAGGCTCTGCCACCTGGACCAGTGTGCTCAGCGGCGGCTCAGCAATCTTTTCTGTGGGAACCCAAAGCCTGCAGAGCCTCTCCAGAATGATCAAGAAGGACAGGGTATGCGTGACAACTGTCTTAAACGACACTTTGTTGGCTGAGTGTGGCAATTCTGCCAGTAGATGCCTGAACTGGCAGAATGGCTCCCTAGTGCTGAAGAGCGTGGAGAAAGAGGACGAAGGAAAATACGAATTTGTTTTCCACAACACCACCAGATATTTTACCCTGGAAGTATTTGGTAAGTGGCTTTCTTAGCAACAAATAGCTTTTGAACTTGTGAACCTGGTTGTAAGCTTGGTGCCTTGAAATTCCTCCTAAAAAAGGGCTTGGGCTTGCAGGAGCCATAGGTGTCTCTGGAAGCAGCTTTATTAAGCTTCTGGCACTTCAGAGGGCAGTAATGGTCAGTGTAAACTAAGAGGTGCTTTTTGCATCCTCATTGTGTCTTCTGTCTGTTGATCCTTCTTTGAAGTAGCCACTCAGTTGAGCTCTGTGCTATTTTTCTGAGACATAAGAGGCAGCAGCATGCAGTGTTTGAAGTTGAGCCTACACTATGTGGACATGTAGCTGCAGATTTCAGTCTGTTCCAGAGTGCTACTCCTGATGGCTCTCACAAAAGCTCCCACTGACCAACAACCTGTGAATGCACTTCCTTGAGGAGTTAACCCTGCCTGACTTGGCTCTGAAAATGGAACTGGACTGGGCTGAGGTGTGCTGGGGTTTCCCCCTGCTTCATGCAGCTGAGGAAAGGTGCTAAAGGCATCTGTGAGTGATTCTTAGCTCCCCTTGAGCAGCTTGGAGGTCAGCATCTTCTGGGTCTGTCCAGAGACAGGTACCTTACCCATCCAGTCTTCCTACTGTCCTTCCTGCGGCCCCAGAATTCCTGCTCCATGAGGTGTGCCCGCTCCTCCACCTGCAGGGTGCAAACACAGAAAAAAAGTCACTTTTGTACAGGATCCAGATCATTGCTTGGGTTAATATGGAGAAGGCTTAAATGGGTTTGTCCCCATGCTAAGTAGAGTTCCAGGCAGCCAGTGATCATTGCTCTGGTCCTCATCTCCACAGCTCCTTTTGCAGGGCTTTCACTTACACAAGCTTCTAAGATAAATTGAAGAGTATGAACCTGTAACGAAAATGTCTGAGCAAAGTGATCTCAGTGAAGACAAATGAACCCTCACACCTTTTGGGTGCAAACAGGCGGAACTGCTGTGGAGAGTAGGTCAAAGATGTGACTCCTTGGTACGAAGATCAGGGGCTTAGACTGGAAGCAGACAATGACTGCAGAAATGTCCTGGGTTTAACCTCCATTTCAGTGAATTTTGTTTGGGAACTTTTGCCTCCTCCTTGTACTCTGTTGCCTCCCTACAGCAGGGAAACAATTACACAGCAAAGGTGTTCCTAGAGGCATGAATTTTAACTGAAGGTGATGTCCCAGTTGAAGAAAATTATTTCTGAGCTTATTTATGTGGATGGATGTTCTGTAATGTTACTCCTGCTGTTGAAAAACCATACCACTTCTGTCTAGTTTGTACTCGCAAAGTGACAAATGTAGTAGAGTGAAGGAGAGTAATTCAGGAAAATGTAGTAAGAGGAGTGATTCATTTCTTCATTTTTAAATGTCCTAGTCTGGGTATCCTTTCTAACTGCAGTTGTCTGGTGTTGGTACCCATGCTGGGCATGATTTGCACTAGTTCCTCTCTGCAATGGGACAAGAGACAGAGTGACAGCAGAAGCACAAACCTCTGGTGGAGGAGAGGGCTGAGTCTGCTCTGAAGTTGTGATTATCTGCTGGTTACAGAGGAAGCCTCTGGCTGGCTGATTCTTTGAACATTTCTGTAGTCCTCTCAGCTCAGGGGCTTTTATTATTTGGGTTTTTTTGCCGTGTCAGTAAGGAAAATGAAGAGATGCCAGATTTTTGTCACATCCTCAAAATACGGACCAAGAGTCACTAGCAGGTTTGGGGTGGGCACTGTTAAGCAATTCAGGGTTGAGTACAGGCACTGAAGGATCTGGTTAGTTATTTCTGTGCTCCCTGGCTAGCAGTAAGTACGGTGATACTGAGATTGCTTCTAAGAAAGGCTTCTGTTCAGCTCTCGTTCACTGCTGAGTCTGCTCCTCACCTCTCTCTTTCCTCCCTGTCCCCATTGCCCCATGCTGTGTGTGACCAGAGCCGACCATTGGTATCCAGTGCTTCCCTAACGGGGCTGCAGAGTTGTCCTGCAATGCAACCAGCAGCGAGATCACGACCTTTCGGTGGCAGCTGAGCGGGAAGGAGCTGAGCGCCCCCGGGGCTTGCGTTAAGGACGGCGGGAGGAAGGTTCGCCTGGACAAAACCGTGCCTGGGGAATTTGTGTGTGTGGTTTCCCACGGGAGCAGCGTCACAAGGACCAGGCCTGTTGCACTGTCTTGCAGCTATGGTGAGTAGTGATGTCTCCAGAAAATCTTCCTTCTTGGTCTCTTTCAGCAGCAAAATAAGGAGTTGGTGGTGTCCTCAAAACACCAAACTCCTCTGCCCTCTGGCAGCTGCCTTCCAGACTTAGCACATCCTGACTTTAGAAAGTGACCCCTTGACTTCCTTCTCCCTCCTGTGTCTTGGACTGACACAGCCTACAACCACAGATGGGGTGCAAGTTTGTTCAGGAGGTCCTTTTACCCAAGCCTGCAGCAAGGATGCTCTTGTTTTCCTGCTTCCAACGACAGAGACCTTGCACCCTTCTGTGCACTGATTCTCTATGCCAGTTTAGAAACACATGCTGCTTCCTACCCTGATGTTCACCCATGGCCCTGATGGCCTTCCAGTTTCTGTGCATCCCTATACAAATCAGCCCTGTTTGTGGTGGACTCAGCTGAAGTGTTTTTCTCATCTGTTTACTCCTTATCTAGGCCAGAAACACAAAGATTTGTGGGTTTATGCAAATGTTTCTCCATCAGCCCCACACTATCATAAGTGGATAGACACAAGTAATTTATTTACAGAACGTAGGGTTTCTCCCCCTCCCTGTTCCTGCTCGGATATGTAGCTCTGTGAGAAGGCTGGGACTTTATCCATTTGCAAACTATTCATAAATGCTGAGTATTCTGCTTGAATGAGGCCATAGTTTAATGAGATGGAAAATCTGGATCCTTGGGTATCATATCATTTGCATCTCCAGCAGAGAAGGTTACTCTGCTCTCTGGCAGCAAAGATGGTTATCAGAGTCACGTCAGAGCTACACGCACAATTTAATCACAAGGTTTTTGACTAATTTAGCTGTAATTAATTTAATCCCCTGCTACTAGAGTAATTGTACTCTGTAATAGCACCTAGCATTTGAGAAATTGTCAGAGACACTCCAGCTCTGTCTTTCCTTCTGTGATTGGCATACACTTGGTGTGTGAAAGCAAACTCACTGCCCTAAACAGAATCACAGCCTATTCTGAGTTGGAAGGGACCCCCAAGGATCATCGAGTCCAACTCTTCAGTCAATGGCCCACACAGGGGATTGAACCCATGACCTTGGCGTTATTACAACCAAGTTTTAACCAACTGAGCTAATCTCAGGATCTGTCAAACCCTGTGTCCAGTGTGCTGGCATTCAGCAGAAATGCCATGGGCTGTTCATGCCTGGACACATTGGCACCACTGGCCAATCTGTGCAAATTTGGCATTTGGGGTTGTGGAGCAGTGATCTTAATTTTGTCCAGTTCAGTTGGCTGGAGGCTGCTCAGCGTAGTCAGACCCAAGTTGGCCGAGGCACTGGGGAACGAGGATGTGAATGCCCATGAGCTGTTCAGCCAAGCCCTGTGATAAATCATGTGAGTGCTGAGCTCCCATCGTTGGTTCTGGGTGGCTGCCCAGTCCCCTGGGTGCAATATCAGTTCCCTATTTCCTCTTGAAGAGCCCCTGGCGGGGACACAGTGATAGCTCTGTTGGGATGGACAGGGGCATGAACACTATTTGGAAGGGTCTGAGAGAAAGAAAGCAGCAGCAATTCTGCTTTAGTCACCAAATGAAGTCAGATCTATAAAAAGGGAAGTAAAGTAATTCTGAACACTAGTAAAATGAATTGAGAAATGAGTTCATTTAAATGAAATAAAACCAAGTCATTGTTTTTGTGGGTTATTATTTGTTCCAGGCTGAGGGCTGAATTTAGTTTTTCCATGCTAGGTATAAAATCTATGTAAAAACACCTATTTGGACAACCTGTTGGCTGATTAAATTAATTTTGAATAATTATTACCATGAAACAATTTGGCAGAAATGCTGTGAAATTTCCAGGCTCCAAAGGGCTCTGAACATACAGGATCTAAAGCAGAGGATGCAGAACTTAACAAGTCAACATATACAAAAGACTTTTGTTGATTCATTATTTGTTTATTGCTTATTTTTAACACAATATTTTATCTCAAAAAATGGCAACTTTCTCTAACAAATGGCAAATTTTTAGGAAAAAGTCATTCAGGAAAAAAAGTCCAACTAATATTCATGCCTTTGATAATAGCCTCTAAGCTTTCGTCAAAAAGGAAATAAAACTATTAGGGAGATTATTTCTGATTTGCTGAAACTTTTGAGTATTTTTTTTTTAACTTGGCAACTGTTCTTAAAGAGACTGGAACAAGCACTCAAATACCATGAGTATATGTGATTACACACACAGGAGCACACATGGTTGCTTTTACTGTCCTGGTGAGTGTGTTGACTGTGGCAGTGTGTGTAGTATGTCCTGGAACATTTGAAATCCTTCCCAGCCTCTGGAGATATGGAGCAATTTGTGCTTTGGAGGGCTTGAAAACAAGCCCCAAATGATCCTGTTGGTTGTTGCAGTGCTGGGCTGTGCAGGCATGTGTGCAGCTGAAAAGAAGTTAAATTATTCAGAAAGGGATAGCATAGGCTTATCTGAGGAGTTCTGAGGAATTTCTGTTGTAGTGATAGTGGAGTTGTGTGGGGTTTTTTCATATGCAAAGGAGAGTTTTCCTGCTGGCTGGCCCAGATTGGAGCAAACTGTCTCAGTGAAGGAGCAAGTCTTTGTGTCTCTCTCTTTCCTGCGAGTCTGTGATGCCCTCTACCAGCTTCCCTGCTCAGCAGCAGCAAATGTGCAGGTCTGACCTGTCAAAGCAACCCTGAGCAAGGGATGCTGAGCTGGGTAATAATTACCACTGACTTGTGCATGGCCTTCTGCTCAGCCATCTGCAGCCTTCGCCTCCTGCTGGGGGTTTTGCATGATCTGGGCTGGGCAGGGGAGCAGAGAGAAATCCTCTGAGCAGCAGTGAGGTCTGTTTCCTGCAGCTCTGGCTCTGGTGGCTGCAGCCTTAGGTCTCTGAGGAGTGCAGGCTCTGATCAGACCTGCCCTGAGGCTGGCACAGTCCTTATCTGGCTGTTCTAAGTGGATTCTCTGGGGCCTAATACAAGCTGCAGCCTTCTACCTTTCACAGAATCACAGAATTGCAGACTATTGTGAGTTGGAAGGGACCCATAAGGATCATCAAGTCCAACTAAGTCAATGGCCCACACAGGGGATTGAACCCATGACCTTGGCATTGTTACAAGCAAGTTTTAACCAAATGAGCCAAACTCTAAGAGTAGGCTCTGCAGCTTTGCCTTCAGCAGGAGATTCTTCCCTAGCTCTCCCTCTTCTTTTCATTGCCTGTTTTCATACAACCTGTTGAAAATGGTATCTTTCAAACCACCACCTTCCCTCTTAAATTTGATTAAAACTTCCAAATTATCTAAGATGTTACTGATCAGAGCAGGCAGAAACAAAGCACACAGCTTAGTCACACAAGCCTGCTCTCTTGATGAACAATTCCATCCCATAACTAAACAATGTGATGTAAATCACACTGTGCCACAGTTCACTAATCCAAACCACAGCAACAGTGACATCCACATGCTCTGATCTGGCTGCAGGGTTTCTCCCAGGGGGAGAAAGAAGCTTGTCCACCCTGGTACCTAACAATGCCATCTCCTCTTTGCAGGAGACCTACTGCAGCACCCCTGGTTCATTTACATCCTGTCGGGGTGTGCAGTGGGTGTGCTTATCCTGGTGGTGGTCCTGCCCTCTGTCATATGTTGCTGCATGAAGAGGAAACACAAGTTCATCCCAGTGCCTTCAGGTGAGTGGAGGATGCTGTGAGTCCCTGGCATGAGTCTCAGAGAGGACTGTGTTTGTGCAGACTGGGGTTGACAAGGCCTCAGAGTTGACTGGTTTCTGCTGGGTGGGTGTCTGTCCTCCAGCCTATCCTCCGTTGGTCTGGTGGAGCAGAAATCTAATTGCTGACAGACAACGGCTATGGCCAGGATGATCTTGAATTAAACATTCCTTTTCCTTCGTTCACCTCACACTTGCTACCATGTGCATGCTCCTGGCCAGACAAAACCCACAGCAAGACCTTTTCTATGGGCAAGAAAATTGAGCCTCACTCAGGTCTGATCCTGAAATGACCTGAAGGTTTCTGATGGCAGCCCTCTGTCAGCACAGTCCCTGAGTGCAATCTGCCCGTGCCCTGTGAGGCCACCTCAAGCTGTGATGCTGCCAGCATGGCCAAGCTGGTCTGTGACAGGTTGGCAATGGCCCTCTGTCCTCGGCATCTGTCTGCTCCGGGATCAGAGCCAGAGCTGTGTGAGGAGGAGACACAAAAGTGTCGGTGGTCTAGCTGTTGATGGACGTGCCGAGTTGTGGGGGTTGTGGGGGGCCTCTTCAAGTCTCCAGTTTTGGCTTTACAGAGGAGGAGAAGGATGATGGACTGACCATGTCAGTGGTGTCCAGTGAAGGTGTGAAGAGCCCCCCCAATGGAGACCACGTCGAGGCTCAAGCTGCCCCAGCTGACCGCCCTCCAAAGCCTGGTGTGTCCAGTGACTATTTTGAGGTTGGGCAGATACCGTGTTTAGGAGGATGGAGGACACAATGTTTGTGGCTGATGGGGGTGGAGCTGACTGTAGAGAGGGGTCTGAGTCATGCTAGAGCAGGAAAGGTGCTGCATCTTGTCTGGATGACAGAAGCTGCAGCAAGTAATGTATCATCACCTCACTCTTGCTCAGCTTCTGCACAGCCCACCCAGCTCTGGGGATGCAGTGGCAGCCATCCCATTAGCATCCCACAGGGGGTGCTGCCAGTAAGTGTCTGTTCCAGCATCACCTGTGCTAAAACACACATCTCAAAACCAGCAGCCCCCCCAAAACTCAGCAGTTTTTCTGCTATTTTGTCACTTCTCTTCCCTTCTCATCAGTAACATTTTGTAAAGATCACCATTGTTTTTGTAAGCACTCATCTTCAAGGCAGCATGAACCAACATGCTCAGCTGTAAACACAGTTAATCCTATCAAAGCCAGAGGCTGGTGTATTTCCTTAAATTGAGGCTAAAGTGGAAATATGGTCACATTTTAAATTCTTCAAAGAAACTGATCATAAACACCTACAGCTTTTGCACCATATGGTCAAGAGAGTGCTGCGATAAAACCCCGCAGAAATCTCCTGTTCTGTAAGTGCCTGATATTAATACTCCACTTTTTGTAGAAGGTTTCCCACAATTTTGTTTCACAAAAGTGAATGCTGGCAACACCTTCCTTAGTAATGCACCATCATCAGCTGAAGTGGGTTTAGCAGAGACATCCTGAACTGGAGCAACATGACATAGGTCATAGCCTGGTCTCAGCACTGCTGTCTCCATTTCTGATGTCCTTCACTGTACCATGCACAGCCTCCTGCAGCTCAGCTGTGCTTTGTGTCTAACCTTGGTTGCTACTTTGCTCTGCTTTCAAAATAATAAATGCTACTCGTGAACATAAAGCAAGCAAGAAAAAAAATCAGGTTATTGTTTAATATTAATATACTTCAAGTGTAGAACTTTTAATAAAAAATTAACACATTGTCAGTTTGACTAAAAAAGTAGCCCATATTTAAATTTTTTACAATTAGATAAGAAGCAGAGGGAAGTAGGTGAGAACATATTAAATATCTGCTGTTAGCCAGCTTTAATTATTCAGATGTAAGTGAATAGATTTGGGTTTATTATTTCATACTAAAAGTTTGGTACTGAAAGTATTAAAAGCTCCATGATGGTGTTGATGCTGTGGGCACTTATAAATCATTTTTCCTTTTTCCAGATGCTGCCCAGACTGGTCAAGGTATTGAGCCCCAGGCACTGGTGGAAGAAAACTTACCAGTGCAGATAGAAGCCGAGGAAATCCCAGACCCTGAGGTCATAGTTGATGCAGAAAGCCATGAAGATGCCTCAGACTGTTTCCCAGATCCAACTGATGACTGATCTGACGTGCTTGCTGTTCCACCCTGAAGCCTAATGACACTTGTCCTTTGCATCCTGTAGTCTCATTGTGTGTAAAAATTGGTCTGGAAAATTTTAGCAGGGAAAAGATGTGAGGTGTCAGACCTTCTAACCTCATTTAAAAAGAAAAAAGAAAATACAAGGAAAAGCACACGCGTGGCTTCAAGGCCTGCACTGCCATGAGCTGACAGGTTCACTAACAAACAGAACTGGGCAGCTCTTTGATGCTTTGCCTGATAACAGAGCTGCAGCTAAACTGTGGAGCCCCAGGGGACAGCCTGAAACAAGTTGGGCAGTTCCTCCTGCTCCCAGCCCACCCAATGCCTTGCCATGTCTTTGCCAGCCAAGGATAGGCATGACAGGTGGGTTGGGGTGCCCTGCCAGCCCCAGACACAAACCAAGGACCTGCCAGAAATTTCCTGAGAAAGAAAAAAAATCTCTTCTTGGGACATTTCAAGGCATTTTTTCACAGGCCCTGCAAAAGGAACTCAGTGGAGGTTTCAGCCAGGTATCTGTGTGCTGAGTGTTTCTCTGAGCTCCAGACCCTGTGTTTGGCCCTCACTGTCTGGGACCAGGAGCAGTGGTTGGGGCTGTGGGGTCATACTGGCTTTGCTCACCTTTTGGAGCCCTGCAATGACAGGGGATGCAGATTCCCTTTCACCAGAACCCTGCTTGGGTTATGTGTGAGCCAAACCAGCACCGTCACTCACTTGCCTCCTGCACTAGAAGGGTGCCTGGGGGTACAATTCTGGCAGGCACGTGGATTATAATGCTGAGATTGTTTATCAGTGCAAGCATTAGTGCCTTCAGTGTAATGGTTTAGCTACTGCAAGCTGATGCTGGCCATCTGCCTGTGTGTGTAGGCTTGTTCTGTGCTGTGCTATTTGCACAGACAGCAGCAATTTATAGAATCTCTTAGGCAAGTCTCACTGCTATGTGTATCCTGTTCTGCTCTGGGGAGGTTTGCACGTGGGGCTGCTGGGGTAGACCTGCAGGGAAGAAGGAGGAGGTGAGGAGAGGGCAAGGGCTTTGTCCCAGGCACTTGGCCAAGCTGCCAGGGGCTGCAGGGAGTGCTGCAGGATGCACTGGCAGAGCAAGGCATTTACTGCAGAAGACAAATTTGATAGTCAGAAGTGAAGTATGTTGGTGTTAAACTAGCCCAATGGGCTAGAAAAGCAGTAAAAGGCAGAAATGATACCTATTGGGATCAAAAGGGATAGGGAGATGTATATTGCATTCTTCTTCCCTTATCATTTCATCCCTGTTTTATCCTGTGCTGACGTTGTGCCGTGAATCCCTTGGGAACGGATTTAAGATATGCCTTGTAAATACCATCCAACAAGGTCTGTGAGTACCCCAGCAAAATGCAAGGTGAACTGAATGCTTCTCTGCCAGGTGAGGGAGCTGGCAGGATGGCTGCATGCTTTCCTGGGAGTCCATTATCTCTGTGCACATCTCAAGGCTCTCTATCACTGACACCCAGCCATAGGTGATTGTTCTTGTTTCCTTGTCCTGCGATTCTCTTTAGAAGATTTTTGGATCTTGTGAGCTGTGTTGGTGGTGATTCCTCCTGTCTCTCTTTTTTAAGGCTGCCATAGGAATCAGATTTTCCACGGTAAGAGCAAGATGGTAATTCTTTTCCTTATGGTGCTGTGCTATCTCCTTTCAGTACAAACACTCCTCACAGGCTATTAGTTGGAATGACACAAGTGTGGCACTGAGTGCTAGGGGTGGCAGCTGCCTGGTGGCAGCACAGGAGCAGGGACACTGGGTGAACAGTGTCACTGGGTCAGCATCACTAAAATGAGGGGACAGAGTCAGCTTTGCTTTACTTCTGCACTTTCTGGCAGGGACAGGCAGGGGACAGTCGACTCCAGCACATGCTTCAAAGGCTGAACTGTGCTCTGAGGTGCACTGGAGAAGGTGACAGTGTTTGGGTGCTGAGGGCGAGAGAGCTGGGCCAGCCTTGTCCTGCTGGGCTGGTGCATCCCTGCTCCAACTGGCCCTAGTGCTGCCCTCCTGCTGCCAGCACTGGGAGGGCTGCTGGAGCCTGGAGAGCTGTTAACACCACCACTAGTGTAATCCCAGCCCGAGAAGGATTTTTCCCATTCAACTGGGAGTCAGAGATGCAAGAGGTCTTTATGAGGCGGATAGGACACAGCTGATTTTCTGTCCTTTCCCACTGAAGATACCATTCAGCAACAGGGCAAAAGTTTCTGTAACTGTGAGGTCAGCAGAGAAGTGTTGCAGCCTGTGCTCTTCCTTTGACTGTATGTTTGTGCCCAGCTACTGTTCTTTTTTGGTGATTTTTTTCCCTCCCTTCTTCCTGCCATGATTTTGTTCCAAATAAAAATCTGTTTTCTAACTTGTTTTGGGAATATGTAAGTTTTGTTATTTAATAATTGTTTCTTTCTGGTTTTCACTGAAAGTACAGGCTGATTTTCAAATTTTCACACAGCCAAATAAAGCAAAGGTGATAACAAGTTAGTGCTGTCTAGAGCTGACTTGGGTGATCTATGGAACAGAGATCACTGGGGCATGCATTTGTAAGTCAGCCCAGAAGAAGCTGTAAGACAGTGGCATATAACACTGGACTGTGTTAATGTGCAAGTACACCCACGTGCACCATCAGCTCTTGCTCTGATGTCTTGCCCAGACTGTGAGGTGCAGGGAAGGGATGCAGGGAGAGGGTCTATTCTTGCCCATCTTTATCCACCTATATTTTTTGTGACACCTGTGAGAGAGGATGCCAGACTGCATAGCACCTTCTGCAAGGAGGAGGTGGCTCATGCTCACCTTGAGACAAATGGGCCCAGAAGGTGGGTAAAAGCAATGTCACAGAATCATTTGTGATCATGTTAAATCTCTTGACTGAACCTTTACAGGATTATCCCTGGAACAGTGATGTGACTGGACATGGATGATCCTGTCCTGCAGCCTATGAATCCAGCACTCCAAGAAGCCACCTGCATGAATTTGCAGTTGTTTTCCAGCCTGACTGTGGCACTGCATCCCTCAGGCAATAGCTGGGACACTTTCTGGCCTGGGGCTATCTGACAGGTAAGTTATAGTTAAAAAAAACCCTCTAGATTTTAGGGATGCAGGTGGTAAGTTCATGTCACCTTTTATGAATTACTACAGCTTACTTGAAAACAGGCAAACAAGAACTTGGTGTGTAACTCAGCTATAGAGGACATTGTCATGGATAGGTATCTTTGAAATCATGTCCTTAACATGAGCCAACAAACTCTGGTGGTGCTGGAAGACCTAAAGTGCAGGTGTTACTACCAGCAGGGGGGCAGAGGTGAGATGCCTCATGGATTTCCACAGGTAAACACACAGAACCGGCCAAGAAAAGCAGCACCACCCATTTCTGTCTGAGGTGGAAGCAGAATTTGGTGATGTGTCACTGCAGAATCTTGCATTAGCATTTGGATATTGCTTGTGCCTTCTGCCAGGCTGCTCATGCCCAGGTGCAAGCAAACCCTACTTTACCACCCTGAGCATATGAAATGCTCTCCTCTTGTC
This sequence comes from Sakesphorus luctuosus, assembly GCA_013396695.1. Classification (NCBI taxonomy): domain Eukaryota; kingdom Metazoa; phylum Chordata; class Aves; order Passeriformes; family Thamnophilidae; genus Sakesphorus; species Sakesphorus luctuosus. The sequence continues at coordinate 289,879 of VWZD01006664.1, read as the reverse complement.
CTCCTGGTGTAAGGCAGGCAGGGAAACAACAGGATCATCCAGTGTGGCCCTTGTGACCATTGAGAACAAACGACCTCATCCCACATGGGTTTTGTTCACAATAAACACTGCAGTTCCTTTGAGATTACTGACTCATCTCTCAGGGCATGTGGCTGGAGGCAGCAGGGGAGACTTTACTGAGAGCCTACAAGGCCCTTACATGAAACCTTATAAATACTTGTACTTTTCCAGCAAGCAAAACATCAATTCATAGAATGGTTTGGGTTAAAAGGGGACCTTAAAGAACATCTAATTCCAACACCCCTGCCATGGGCAGGGACACCTTTCACTAAACCAGGTTTCTCACAGTCCCATCCAACCCAACCTTGAACACTTCTAGGGATGAGGAATCCACAACTTCTCTGGGAAATCTGTTCCAGTGCCTCATCACCCCCACAGTAAAGAATTTTTTCCTAATACCCCATTTAAACCTATTCTTTTTCAGTTTGAAGCCATTACCCCTTGTCCTATCACTACATGTCCTCGCTGGCAGATGTTGTGTTAATTAGATCAAGATTAATTTAACTTTGGTACAATCAGTTAACAGATTCCTTTGGGCTGTGCAGGACTGCTGAGAAGTGCAGTGTCTTTCCAGCTGCCCTCCCTTGAATGGCACTTGAGTGGCTTCAGGCTGGCTGATGGGCTGAGCTGAAGGTCTTGGCCAGCTCTGGGGCTGACAGATCCCCTAATTTCACCCCTCTGGGTCACCAGCAAGCAGCATGGCTGTTGATAGGTCTAAAGAAGCTGTTCCCTGCCTGTATCAAAGCAGATTGCCTGGAGCAGAAGGGACATATAATAAGGAAAATGAGGGGTTTGGGATGGGGGCACAAAGACATCCACCCTAAAGAACACTTTAGGGTGCTCAAACATGGCTAAACCCCTGAAATGGTGCTTGGCAGCTTGGTTCCTGCCCCAGGAGTCAGCGTTGCATCTTCTTTCATCTACACCTCCCATTGCCTTCAAGATTTGCTCGGAGATGGGGCTGTCTGCCAGCATCGTGCCTCCTCTTCACTCAGGGAGCTGGGTTTGGAACCATAGGGCTGTGGCCAGGGATGCCTGATATCCCAGCTGGAGCTGCCTGTGGGTCTGCAGGCAGTGAGGGGAGTGATCTGTGGGTTTGCTCTTGGCTCTTCATGTGGTCCCTGGGGGCTGGAGGGATGGGTGTTGGGAGAACGAGCTGAGTCTCTGTCACCTCGTGGGAATACTCGACCTATGCCCACCCAGTTTGTGGGCATTTCAGGGCAGGGGCAGGTCCTGGCACCAGGGAGACAGCTGTAGTCTGCTTATTGTGCTGTTGTGCCTAACACAAATGTAAGGAAAGGAGGAATTCCCATCAGCAGAGGTAGAAAATAGGGGTGGGTAATGTCAGCTTAATTCTTAATTGATCTGTTCTTCAGGTTAGCATATTCCATGTCACACTTAGCCAATATCCATGATAGAATATTGAATGGGGCTATGGTATAAAGTGTGTATTTTATAGTTAATATAAACATAGTTAATATTGGAAATCCTACACAGAATTTTTAAAACTCAGCTAAACTGATGAAAACTACTGATAGTTTTAGTATTGTCTAACGCTATGGAAACTGGATGTATTACAGACCAAGAATTACTTGGAGGCAATTTTCAGCAACTCTTTTGGAATTGCAAATGTGGTACATTAGAGAGAATTATTGTCTTCTCCCATATCACATGCAAATGGAATAAAGAAATACAGCGGAGTGCTTATCCTCTAGCCAGCATTGCTGTCTCACTTTGGTTTATACAAGTTCTTCTTTGAGGGCAAAACATATTTTTCCAAAACTAAGGAGTGAAGCAGTTTTAAAAGCTTTCTTTGATACTAGAAATCATGTAGCAAGACACCTTCACACAAACAAAAATGAAAGAAAAAGGTGTTATGATGATGTTTTTCTCTCTGTGAAGAGAATTGCAGTAGTAACACCGACTGCATGACTTGGAGCAAAGAGCATTAAGAGTTTGTGTTGCACTCCTATGAAAGCTTTCAATCACAGAGCAATAGGCCTCAGCTTCCTCCTCTGGAACAACAGACAAACCTACAGTGAGGGAGTTTGGGACAACAGCAGTGGGATTCAGGGATGTGTGTGAATGAGTAGTTGACTGCTTGGCAGTCAGCCTCAACTCACCTTGAGCCAACTCGAAGGCGGGTGGAGGCTTTCCCAAGGTGGCCCATGGAGTCTGGAGCAGGAGCATCTACTGCAGTTGTGTCTGTCATGTCAGGATGAACCGTGACAAGGCAGAGAGAGGGGCAGGATGATGATGATGATAAGACTGTGTTGAAGGGTTTCTTTCAGAAAATGGACATTTGAATGATCCAGACTGCATCAACCCCGTGAGACTGAAGCAGCTACCAGCTAAGAATCAACAAGGCCGCAGCTGCTGTTGACTGGTAAAGGAGAAATCACTCCCTAGGAGTTCCCAGCAACTCCCCAGAAGTTTCTCATGAGAACTCTTCAACTTTCTCACAGGACTCTGGAGATGTACCTGAAAACAGTCAGGATGATTTCATCAAAACACTGGACTGGTGAGATATGGATTATAACCAATTAGAATTTGTAGTTTGATGGTGTGAGGTTCAATTTAGCCAATAGAACATAGACTTAACCCAATATAAACATGTGTGCAGTGTGTAATAAAGGTCTTTCACCATAAACTATAATGGCTTGTTGTGTGAAGTCCATTTCCCCCGCATAAAATTGTTTACTTTATGACTCCTGTGGAGGATTCAAGGGGAAAAATGGGTAAGGGCTTAATAATTGAGGATGTAGAAGTGGTGGTGAGTAATGGCAGACATAGGTGCTGTTTCTTTCCCTAAATACGTTGGGAGGCTTCAGGGTTCTCAAGCAAGGTCTGCCCTCCATCATCCTGCAGTATAAAATCACAGAATCATAGAATGGATTGGGTTGGAAAAGACCTCCGAGATCATCAAGTCCAACCCTTGGGCCAACTCCAGTCCCTTTACCAGATCATGGCACTCAGTGCCACAGCCAAGCTCACCTTAAAAACCTCCAGGGATGGGGAATCCACCCCCTCTCTGGGCAGCCCATTCCAATGCCTGAGCACTCTCTCTGCAAAGAATTTTATTCTGCTCTCCAACTTCAATTTCCCCTGTCAGAGCTTGAGCCCCCCGTGCCCCCTTGTCCTATTGCTGAGTGCCTGGGAGAAGAGACCAACCCCCACCTGGCCACAACTTCCCTTCAGGCAGTTCCAGACAGTGCTGAGGTCACCTCTGAGCCTCCTCTTCTCCAGCACAAACCCCCCCAGCTCCCTCAGCCTCTCCCCACAGCACTTGTGCTCCACTCCCTTCTCCAGCCTCGTTGCTCTTCTCTGGCCCCGCTCCAGCCCCTCAATATCTTTCCTGAACTGAGGGGCCTAGAACTGAACACAATACTCAAAATGTTGTCCTCCAGAAAGCTGTAGCTGCTGTTGATTCCTGCTCACACCTACTCCCTGTCATTTGGTGCAAATAATGTTCCCCAGATAGATGCAGTTTCTGCTGGTGGTAGATCACAGCTCCCTGAACCCATGGGGCAATGCTTTGCTTGAGGCATCAGGGACTTCCTTGTCCTCTCTGTCTTTCTCATGATGAGCCATTTGCAGGGAATTTGCTGTGCTAGTTTTGATGAGCCCAAGAAGGGGAGCAAACAGATCTTCTAATAGCAGCAAACAGAAAATAACCTTTCCTTCTCCCCCAGTTTGCTCTCATTCTAGCCAGCCCTTGTCAGGATTTTGCTCATGATGTCACTTTCTGGTATGGGCTTTTCTAGATGAGATGGGAGAAGGGTGATGGGAAGGTGGAACCCCAGCCAGCTTTTCAGGCACCCTGAATACAGGTAAGAACATGTCAGTTCCCTTTCCTTCGGGTGCACAAGCTGGGTCAGGATTTCTCTTGCTGCTGTAGGAGGCCATGGGGAAAGCTGTGCCACTTCAGCTTCTGTTTGTACGTATTTCTGCCCAGCTGTTGAGGGTTTGGGACTATTTTTCTTCAGATGATTTAGTTTCTGATAAAGAGTTTTGTTTCTTTGCCTTTCATTGAGAGCTTAAAGGTTTGTTTTTTGGCCAGTACAAAGACCTGTTTATAGCTTTCTCTGGAGAACCAGAGTTAGATGGAGAGACCCTTCTTTGCTGGAGAGAATGTCAGTAGGAGACAAGACCTCCATGAATTTTATCTCACCTATCTTAAAAACCCCAATGGGTAAACAGCCTCAGCATAAGAGGAAACTAAATGCCTGTTTTTATACTGAATTAGTGATGCTGTAGAGGTTAAAGGAACATCCAAGTTAATATTACTTTCAGCTTACAGAAAATGCTCTGTTGGATGCTGTCTGTGGTTAGTCTTGCTAACTTGTGAGGTTTCCTTCTGACTGCCAGGAGCACAACAGGAGGAGTTGGGCTGCAAGTACTGCCCTGGCAGAAATACTGTGAAAAGCCACAGCTTGCCTCCAATGCCCTAGTGCTCATGAGGGTTATACAGGACATCCCTTGCCTGCCTTAGAGAGTTCTTAAAAACCAGAAATTATCAGAAATGCAATGACACAGCACCTTAGCCATTACTACTCTTGGCTGACAATGGCAGCTGTGGGCTGGAAATGTTTAGAAACCTGGGCAGCTTTGTGCCTGTACTTTCCCCTGCTGTGGAAAATGCCTGCTCTTTGCCAATACCAACAGCTCCCTGCTGCAGCCTCCCCACGTTTCCTGTGCAGGTGGGGGGTGTTGGCAGCAGAGCTGAGCGTGGCTGGGATGGGGATGAGCCCATCCTGCCGCCCCATTGTCGCTGCACACCGAGGCTTGCCAGATGGCAGGACTAGGTGAGGTGATGCATTGAAATTGCTTTATGTAGGAACAGACAGATGTCAGAGAGGACAAAACCAGGTTCACAGGGCACAGGAAACTTGTGGGACCAGAGAAGAAGCAGAGGAAACTGAGCTGCTGAGTTGGGATCCACACTGAGCAGAAGTGTGTGGTACACTGCATCTCATGGCCCCAGATGTACGGGGTGCAAAGAACATCTGTCCAAGTGATGTGAAAGACACCAGGATGCTCTTTTTGTTCCTTCAGGGTGCATCAGCAAGATTGTGCTGACAGATCACTGAGATGTTTCTGAGAAATTTACTTCTTAATTTCCTGGTGATAAGGGCAAAACTTCCTTACTTGTATGTACAGGGCCACACAGTGGGCCTTTGTTTGCCATCATAGGTTCACTGTCTTCTAAATAAACTGTAGACACAATTGACAGCAATTTTGGGATCCTCAGTGATGCGTCCAGGAGGCTTATCCAAGGTCTTGTAGGAGAAGGGACATTTTATGCCTGCATACATGCAGCCCAGGGACTGCATTAGTAGGACAAATGCCAACAATGTCTTGCATTTGAAGTGAAGACCTTACTTTTTGTGTGGGAACTGCATAAAAGCCATTCAGGGCCACTCCCATAACAAATAGCTTTAGTACAGTTGTTTGTGCTTAGTCTCCTGGATCACTTCTTATTCTCCCACTTACCCATTTTGGACTGCTACTCACCCCTCTCTGAATTTATAATACTATAATAGAATAAAACATTGTATAAAATGTAAGTTAAACATGAATTTTTTAAGCTGATGATTTCTGGAGAGTGTCAGACTTTGAGCAAAAGATTCCTTAGATGGTAGTAACAAGTTATCTTTCCTGAATATACTTCTAAGAGTAGCTGTTCTTCTAACATCTTTCTTGGGTAGCTTCACCCTCCATCAACTCTCTTGTGATGAAGGGGCATATTGTAGTTAACAGGGGTCTGTATGTATTTATCACTGCTAAGACTGGAAGAGGCTTTTTCTGTTTGTTTATTTGGCTTCTTGTATAAAACTGATTGATTGTGTCATGCCAGCAAACTTGCTTGGACTGCAACACGCTCTGCAGTAACAGTAATGTGACTGAAATTACTACAACAAGGTGCTGAAAGTTAGACTCTAAATCTAGGATCGTTATAGAGGATGGAAATCATCAGCAAGACTGAAATGCTCTGTTTGCAAGAATAACTGATGGGATGCTGACATCTGCTCCAGCCTCAGCCATCGCTGTGAATCACAGACTGTCAGACTGCTTGGTCTAAGAGGGTTCCATTCCTTCAGACCAGAATTAAAGTGGGTGTCTTTTGTGAGGTTTGGCTGTTGGCACGTGCGTTTTCAACACAGGTGTCAAAAAAGAAAATGAGTCTAAGAGAGAACACCTGGGGCTAATGGTTTAATGACATGAAGCTGTATTAGGGAAGGTTTAGGTTATATATTTGGAAAAGGCCCTCCCAGAGGGTAGTTGGATGTTGGAATAGGTTTTCTGGGGAGCTGAGCACGGCACCAAGCCTGTCAGAGTTTGAGGAGTGTTTGGACAAGGTTGGTGTGATTCTTGGGGTGGATCTGTGCAGGGCCAGGAGTTGAACTTATTGTTCCTTGTGGGTCCCTTCCAACTCAGGATATTCCGTGATTCTGTGTGGTGTCATGGACATCACAAGGGAACGGTTTCTCTTCAAATAACCACCTGAGGACTATTCTGCATGACTCATGGTTTGAAAGCTTTCCTTTGCCTTTCTTTAGAGAAGGACAAAAAGGTTTGTGCAGACAACTGTTTCAATATTGGTGGTGTGTGTTACTATTTCTGGGATATTTCCACTGCATACAGGTAAATCAGTGCTCTCAGTTTCCATGTAACAGGCTCTGAGGCACTGAGTCAGCATCCCTGCCAAAACCTTGGCCAAAGCCCTATTTTGAGTTAATGATCTTCATATTTGCACTGCTTTATTCAAGCTGGAGTTTTTCCTTTCTTGGCTCCATGAAGGGCAGAAGTGAAGAGAACTGAGCATGTGTCCTTTATCAGCCAAATGGCTGAAACTGTCTGTGGAAGCCAGCAGTTCCTTGGCATTTCACAGTGCAGGGACAGCTCCCCTTGCCAGGGCTGCCTTTGCTTCTTCCCCACTCCAGTTACTGCCCACAATTCCCCCTCTCCTGCAACAAGTTACAGTAAAGGGGATGTGCCATTGTAAAACCCTCAGCTGCCATCCAGGGCAACCCAGACAGAGCCCAGCTGCTGGTCTTGCAGGCTGGGGGGCAAACCCAGGAGACCTCCCAAGAGTGAGGTTACCCTTGCCCAAAGCTTCCCCACCACATATTGCCCATCTGGCATTCCAGTGCTGCTCTTCTCACAAGCTGTGCCTCACCAAAGGCCTGTCTTTGTGAGGAATTTAGAGGTATGAATTTGCAACACTCCTGTCACTTTTGGTGGCAAAGGTGTTGGGTGGTCATGGGGAGTGCAAGGTGTCTGACTCCCAGGCAAATGCCATTTATTATGACCTAAGCTTCATACCACAGGAGATGGTGCAAACTATCAGATGGGCTACAAATCTACTTTTCTGTGAAGAACGTGCTAAGTGTATTTGTAGTCTTCCTTTTCTAGTAGATCAAATAACATTTTTTTTAATAAGCCTCAGGCATGAATGTTTACTGCTCATCACTAAATTGAATGCTTAAGAGTTGGGAACAGCTGCATGTTGTCTCTTGAGATGTTGCCTTCAGATGTGTGGGAGTCTGTCACCTCTCTGTGGAAATGTAAGTATGATAATGTACATTCCCTGTGAGGAAGCTGCATAGTGTGTTACAAAGAATAAAAGAGAGAGCAAGCCACAAAAGCTAATGTATGTGACTACAGCACTTTGTGGCTTTTGCAGTGGAAACAATACCACAGAGCTAGCAGTGCCTGCAAAGCACCAGCCCATTGTTGTGGCTGTGCACGGTCCTCTGCTCTCCTGTGTGTCAGGGGATGGAGGTCTCTAGCAAAGAAGGGGCTGAGCAGGGGTCAGGCATCCTCAGCTGACAGGTCTGACTGAAGGCAGGTCCAGCAACACTGTACTGGGAGGTCTGCTTTTCTGTCAGTGCCCTGTTCTTGTAAGTGGCACTTGTTTAGGCCAGGGGTGTTATTTCCTGTGTGAGGGGTGGGAGGGAGGGTGTCTGCAGTGAGCACAGGAGTGTGAGAGCACAGTTACCTAACAGCCTGGCAGACCTTGTCCTGTGCAGCACAGCTTGGGTTGGTGTCTGGGCTGTGGCCACAGCAGCAGGAAATGCTCTCTCTGTGCCTGTCCCTCTGTCTTGGGGGGCATCACCAGCTGGTGCAGGGGGGCTGCCCTGCCAGTGCTCTCTGCTGCAGGTGTTTTCAGTATGTGCATCTCATGCCACATTACTGAAGGTACATGCTGGCTTCCAGAGCTCCTTTGTGGTTGTGGCCCAAAGCTGCTGTGCTTTCTAGAGATACCTTCAGACACCTTCATGCTTTTTCTTGGAGGGAAACAGGGATATCAGTGTGTGGATTTACAGTGCTTCCCTCCAAGTAATGCCCAGAAACTGCCTTCCTTCTAAAATGGGGATCAAATCCCAGTCAGGATTGCAGCATGACATTGCCTTGCTCCTCAAGAGAGGGAAGGTAAAACTGGCAGGATATTGCCATTTACCACTTCTCATCTGGCAGAAAGAATGAGCTTAGAGACGTGGGCTGCTTTCTCCTTGTCCAGTTGGGTCTGGTGGTGCAGGAGGTTTCTGATGCTGGTTAGAAAAGGGGCTGCTCAGTGCAATGGACCATGCCCATGCCAGGATCTCCCAGGGAATCCTTGCTGTGGAGGTGGGGTGTCCCTTTGCCAGTTTGGCTGTGCTTTTGTTACATAAAATCTCTAAGCAGGTTGATTTTTATGCATACACACCCAAGTACTCAGAAATATCAATGGCTGGTGTCACTTCCGTGGTGTGCAGTGAACAGGGGACATCAGCTACAGAGCCCTCACCACTTCCTTTGGGTGCCTTTTCACTGCTCACTGTCAGCTCATTTTTGACCAGACCTTTTAGGATTGGTTTCTTGCTCCTGTCTACCTGTTGCTCTAACAGAAACAAGGATGTTTGGTGCTCTGTAACCGGTCTCCTGGAGCACAAGGGCTTTCAGTCTGACTCTCTTCAGCTGTCATTTTACAACAGCATGTGTGGGCATGATGAACTGATTAACTGGAAGTGGTGGCCTTCATTATGAATACAGAGCACCCTTTTACACTTTGTTCTGCTGCTGTGGAGCTGAACCTCACTTTTCCCTTCATGCACACATCTTCCCATTTGTATTTCCTTTGTAGCCATTCCAGTTTCTGCCTGCAGCTCCACAGCAGTATCCTGTGAGCAGGGTGGCTCTGTGCTGGCTCTGTGTGTGCTCAGAGCAGGAGGACAGACCCTGCCCCAGTGTGTTCGCAGTTTGGGTGTGTGACAAACAAACACACAGGGGTACACTGGAAGCAGGTGGTGGCTTTGAGGGATGTTTTCCTGAGGAAGAAGGGAGCTGAGCCAAGTGTGGGCAGTGGTTTGAGCATATTGGGCCTTACACTCTTCCTGATGGACCCAGGGAAAGAAAGCAGGAGAGACTGAGGTTGCTACCTTTGCTCAAAGTCATTTAGGCACTTAGGCTGGGAGCAGCTGTGTCCAAGAGACCGACACAGCCTGCTTGGCTGGGGAGATACCTGGACATGGCAGCCCCTGCCCTCAGTTTGCTTTTTGCTGCAGGGGATGGAGGTCAGGCACAGAAATGTCATCTTGCTCCTGTTGCTTCCTCTCTCCTTTTGCATATGCCTCCTTTGTGCTTTCTTTCTAAGGAAATAATAACAAAAAGAAGGAAGAAAAGCTGGGTTTAGAGGCAGCAATACTCTGACTTCAGGGCATTTGACCTCAGATAAGTTTTTCTCCTTTTGTGCAAAAAGCAGTATTTTTTATCTCGTTAGTACCAGTTAAAAATGATGAAGCTGGAGAAGAGGAGGTGTCTTAAAAGACTTTTCTTTAACTTCAAGGAAGAATGGCATAAATAAATAAGAAAGATTTATCTAATATTATACATCTCCAGTGCCACTGCTTTTCTTCTGTCTTCTTTCTTGGTCTATATCTGTGATAAAAAGCTGGAAGATTTCATTGGCTGCTGTAGTAGAGGAATTGTGCTGAGGAGGATAAGACTGAAAATCCTCACCACTCCATCTGTTTCATATTGGCATCAGGAATAAAGATTTTATTATATTCTCCCATGTTTTTGGACCTAGCTTCCCTCCCTCCTCACAGCTTCTTTCCTCATTCTCTTTCCCACACCATCCAGCTTCAGGGCTGGTTTATGGCTAGATCCACAGCTGTGTTCTCATCTCCTTCCATCCTCATCCCTTTCTCACAGCTTGCTCAGATGCTGGTTGTGCCCGCAGGATGCCTTTGTGGCACTGCCCAGCCTCTCAGAGATCAGATGTTGATGTGAAGCTGATCCTAATGGTTTCCAAGAGAATCAGAATCACAGAATATAGTTGGAAGGGGCCCACAAGGATCATCGAGTCCAACTCTTAAGTCAATGGCCCACACAGGAGATTGAACCCATGACCTTGGCATTAGTACAACCAAGTTTTAACCAACTGAGCCAATCTCAGGGTCAAAAAAGTGTGTCTTGTTTGTCCAACAGCCAGCAGACATCTGCTGCTCATGGAGGGTCCTGGGCTTGCTGTCCCCTTGCTGCTGCTGAGAAGGATTCTGGTCTCTCCCCCACCCAAGAACTTCATCCATCCCCCTAGGATGGTGACATGTGGATGCTGGAGCTGAACTTTTTGGGTGAGCATTGAAGAGGACAAGGGCCCAGAGGCAAACCTCAGAGGCACCCCTGCATTTAATGTACGTTTTCTTTGTTGCTGCACGTTGTCCCCATCCTGAGGAAAAAAAACCATTGAGAGGTATTTCTGCTGGGTGTTTTTTTTATGTCTGTGCTAGAAACAAGAAGTGCTGGGGTGAGAGCTGGAGGAGGGGAGGGGAGGAGGGCACAAGGGTTATACTGACACGTCCCATGACTGCTCACAGCAGAAAATCCTCTCACCTGCCAGGAGCTTCTCATTAGACAAGGCAACACTGGATTTTTTTGACCCTGAAAATGAACTTTAGGAGGATTTTTCTAGTCAAGTGCTTGCTGCTTTTATTGCCCAGTGTGAAATGTGAGTGTTTCTTACCCTTTTCTGCTCTTTTGGGCTAGCATTAATATTGCAATTTAAACAATTTACAACTTGGTGGGCTGTTACTGATAAGAAACTAGTTCCACTTTTCCAATGAGTGAAAACATCTGGGTTATTGCTATTATTATTTGATTTAATTTCCAGCCGGGGGGAGGGCAGGACCTGAGTTTTCTATCCCAGTTATAGTAATAGGCTGTAAAGAGTTTTGGTTTGAAGTTAATGAGCTTTAATTTGACACATGTATAATGAGAAATGTCAGCATGCAGTTTTCTTTCTGCCCTCAAGGTAGCTTGTACTACATTAGAGATCCTCTGTTCACTGTGCGTTATCGCGTGTAATTTCCTTATCGAAGATGTGCAAAGCTTTTGAAAGTGCAATTTATGTTCTTCCATAAATATTAACAGAAGGAGTGATATATTTCAGTGTCTTCAGTGGAGTTGAAGTCAAAGACGTGAAAGCAGCAAGCAAATGCATATATCTTTTATGGTTTGCATGTTATTGTTCTCATTATTTTTTAAAATATTAATCTAAAAACTTAATTAAGTGTTAACTCATAGGTTAGAGAAGCTTGTAAGAGATGGAGACAATACAAGCACGCATAAATTTTCTTTTTCTCTGTTTCATTCCACTGCAGATTGTATGTATGGCTGTTTAATGCTTTGCTTTTCCTTCAGAACAAAATTAATAGATAAATCAAGATTTCTTTTTTTATGTACATGATATATAAAACATGTTTCCCAGCAGAAATGATGACTATTCCCTTCAATGGAACCATTGTTTCAAATACTTCCTTCCTTCTCTAAAATTACTATGGGAGCTTTTAACTCTTTCTTGTGATTGTGAGTGAGCTTTAGGCACTCAGTTCAGATCTTTCTGCCCCTTGGAGCACATTTCAGTTGGCATTTTTTAGCAGAAATGTTGTTTCATTAGCTAAACAGATTTTTAGTGTCATGTGTGTGGGATATTCAGCTTTCCACTAGTGAGACTGTAGGGATCAGATAGATGTCTGTTCATAGAGACGCCTTTGAGTTACCTTTGAAAACTCAGATTACTTTTTCCCTTCACTTTCAGAGAGGAACTATAAGTAGTATCCGTTATGAAAAGAAATCCCATTACCAATTCTAACGACTTCTTCATGGCTGAGCAGTACCAAATAACAAAATTCAAATATTTGGATATAATCTGTAGTATCATCTATATTGGGCATAGCTGCTTTCAAGGCTGTTTTAGTTGATTGCTTGACTTCAGGATATTTCATTACATATGTCAAATACTTTGTAGGAAAGACAATACTGAAGGAACAGCCTCTCTTTAGACTGAATTTATCTGAATGTGCTCAGAAAGCACCACAGCTTGAATGCTCTTGTTGGAGAGGCACACCATTTTAGTTCCTTGATTATCTCTAATATTGCTGGTTTAATGAAGTAGCCACTGAACTTCAGTTTCCCCTCTGTGGTGCAGTTGATCATTATCCTAGATACCAGCAATAAAGGACTTGTAATAAAAATATGCACAAACATAGTTTTTTCTCTTTGTGGGGAAAAAGTGCTTAAAATATATAAAATTAGAGCAGAATCATCTCTTCCCAGGCACTCAGCAATAGGACAAGGGGGCACAGGCTCAAGCTCTGCCAGGGGAAATTCAAGTTGGAGAGCAGCAAAAACTTCTTTGCAGAGAGAGTGCTCAGGCATTGGAATGGGCTGCCCAGAGAGGGGGTGGATTCCCCATCCCTGGAGGTTTTTCAGCTGAGCTTGGCCATGGCACTGAGCGCCATGATCTGGTGAAGGGACTGGAGTTGTGCCAAGGGTTGGACTTGATGATCTGGGAGGTCTTTTCCAACCCAATCCATTCTATGATTCTATGATTCCTGCTGATTCGCTTCATCCTGTAAATTGAGGAGGAATGAACATCAGAAATAAAATAAGCCGTGGCCCTGAGTGCAGTTACCAGTGAGCTCATTCCACCTGACACTTGCACGCACCTTTCTCCCTCCTCCTGCAGATTTTTCACCTGTCTCAGGGGTGGGGAAAATACTTGCAATGACCTCCCAACAAACTTGGCACTTTGAAGTCCTGGCTCACCAGAGATGGGCCCTGCAAGGGCTTTATGTGCAGTGGCCTGGACGGGAGTATGCAGGGAACTGGGGCATGGCCCAAGAGCACTTCATCCCTTCTGGTAGCAACATGACTGACTTTTAATATCCTTGGTTCTCCTGAATATCCCCTTTGGCAGCCTCATGCTTAAGTGCTGTCCAGTCCTGGTATGACCTTTGGGAAGCTCCTACTCCTAACTGTTCTGGAGAAGGCAGATCCCAGCAAAGGAGATCTGTAAAGAGAAAAGATGGTTTTGGTCTTTGTTTATCTCATGATTATTCCAGCACCACATCACTCCACAGGATGCGGGTGGCTGTTTGTTTCTCCCTTCCTTCCTTGCCCCATCAGGATCCTGAGTTAGAAAAATCAAGTGGATTTATTCCAGTGGGGCAGGGGGCCTGGGATGGATGAGGAGCGGGCACTGCAGTGGGTCTGCCTTCAGTTCAGTGCCTTTTATTCACTCACTGCTTGACATGGGCTACTATTACTATAATTATTGCTATCCCTGTTGTCATTGAACTGATCCTGCTGTCCAGGGACACGACCAGTCTGTGTTCTTGCTGTCTGCAGTGATGGGCACTCTGGGTACTGCCATGTGCCAAACACACCAAACACCATATTTTCAGGAAGGGTAAATTTCAGGGTAAAATACGTGGGCAGCCATGAATCCAGAGTGACTCCAAGTAAGTCAGCCAGAGTATAAAGCTCAGCTTTTGAGCGCTGGACTCTGAGTTTCCTTGCCTCTCAGAATTAAATCAGATGCTGACGTTTATCTGACAGTCAAGAGGTGCTTTGGAGCAGGGGAAGAAGATGGCAACACTAATGCAGAGAGGCTCAGGCAACTTGGGGAGGGGGAGACACAGGAAATGACAACCTTTTGTGTGAGTGCTGTGGCTACTGAGCACAGCAGTGATGGCTGCTGGAAACCACTGATGGGTTGGTTGTGCTTCCCTCAACAGGCTCTGCTGTCAACCGGATTTACAAGGCAGTGAATGAGACAGTTTTTCTCAGCATCGCTGCTCCTGGGCACATATATGAAGCAAAGTGGAAGAGAGATGGAAAAAGGCTGGGTATGATCAAAGATGGCGAAGTTAAGTACTATGTGAACAAGGGTGAGTGCAGGTGTGCGATACTCCAAAATGGGACTCTACAAATACGTCAGGTGGTGAAAGGGGACACTGGAAATTACACAGTGACTGTTCATGAGGAGGATGGAAAATTCAAGGCAGAAGAAGCGACAATGTTCATTGTTCAGGGTGAGTTTTTGCCTTCCCCATGCCATTCCCAGTGCACCTGAGTAATTTCCCCCCTCTCCTATAGCCTTTTCTACTCATTGCCCTCCTTTCTGATTTGGGGGTAGGGGGGCTTCTGTAAGACATACATTTCTCCTCCTGCCACTGACAGCAGTCTGCATCTCTTCTGCCTTCTCCCTGGCTTCTTTCTGGCTCCCCTGTTTGTCAGCCACCAGATTTCTACACGTGCCTGAGAAAGCAGCTGTGAGCACGTGAGCATTGAGAGCAGGATGAGTGTGGTCAGCCCTACTGCAGCACCACAAATGGTGCTGGGACCCTGGGCTGGGGGAGCACCCTGTGAGGGGGGCTGGGCTCCCAGCAGCATCCTGTTTCCAGAAACCTCTGGAGAGGGCACAGCAGTCTACGTGAGGTGCAGCTGTGGTTGACACACTGTGGACTCCTGACACTTCTGTTGCCATTTTCTGGGCATTGAATTATGACTTTTGTTTTCTAGTTACTGGTCCAGCAAGTTGCATCTGCCAGCCACCCTGGAAGAGAGCTCAGATGGCTCTAAATGCCTGTATGTAGGCAATGGAATCCCACTCCATTTTGGCTCTAACATAAAAAATAACCAGCAATCGTCTCCCCTGAGATGCACCACAGTAGCAGTTGAATTTGCAGCAGCAGAAGACTCCTGCACCCTATCCTTGCATAGCTTAACACAACAAATATGAATATTGTGCTGTTCAAAGCACAATTGAGCATACACCTGGGGATTTCAGCTGCATGGGTTCAAAGCATGAGGGCAGCCTCCATTCCTGTGCTGAATCTTGTCCTTAGAGATCAGAGCAGTAGCAGCCTAAAGTTTTTTGGATGAGTAGGGAAGATGGGGGATGGCTGTTCTGCTCCTTTATGGCTGATGCCACCTCTCCAGACCTCTAAGCTGTAGGACAGCATGGTTTGTTTTTTTTCCCAAAAAGAAGGTAGTTTTGCTCTGTCCTTTTCCAGCCAGCATGCAAACCTTTGCCAGCCTCTTGGGTTCGTGGGCACCAGCTGGCCCTACAGAAATGATGCCTTGATGAGGCAGCAAGGACAGGTGGAATGGTTTTAGCAGGGTTTCTGTGCAATTGGAGGCTCTGTGTCTAATGGGCTGCTGAGCAGTGAGGGTGTCTCTTTATTTTGGGAACTACTACTGCAAAGAGCTTTGGGAATTCATCAGGGCCTGATGCTGTTTGATCATTTTCAGCCACTGAACTGGCATTGGGCTGTCCTCGCTTCAGGTTAAGGTTAATGTTCCAACTCAGCTGTGTGCTGCATCATTTCCTCTACTGTGCAGCAGTGCTGTGCAAAGAGGTTGCCTTACCTCTGACACACAGTTTTGGAAGTAAAGTCCTGTAGTAACTATCAGGCACTAGAGTAACTTCTCAGCCAGGTTATCCCTTTGTTACTAAGGTTTGACAAACAGCTGTTAAAAAAAAAGTTTCAATGATATCCTCACACAACTCCATCATGAGCACCTGAACCCTGAAGTGTTCATGCTGGGATGTCCCCCTGAGCAACAGTTGCAGTTTGCAGAAGAGGAGTGGGCTTCACAAGCAAAGGTGGCTGCAGATGTCATGGTGTGAACCTTGACTGCATGTGCCACAAACAGCTTTCCTGGCTTTAAAATTTATGATCTCTATAACTTACACTGCCTGTAACTAGAGGTAGCCCTGGGAGGGTTTTATTTACCTGGTCTGAAAGATAGACCTTGAGATCAGCTGAGCTGGTTAGAGCACAATGCTAGTAATGCCAGGGTTGTGGGATTGATCCCTGTAGGGGCAATTCATTTACAAGTTGGGCTCATTGATCCTTGTTGTTCCCTTCCAACTAAGAATATCCTGTAAAATAACTTTTTTTTCCATTTGCTGTCCCTGCCGGTTGCCCCTACTTAAGGGAAACCCCACAGGTTTTTCTGGCTTTCAGTGCCACCAGTGATAGAGAAACTGGAACCAAAATGTAACTAATTGTTTGCAGGGCATAAGAAGAGACAGAAATCAGTTCTCTCTGTCATAACCTTCCTGAGAGCTGAGGTGTCTGTTTTGTGTTTTCCATTCTGGTTTGATGGGCTTTCATGCTGTGGCTGTTGTGCCAGCTGAGTGCTGTTGGTAGTACACAGACCATCATAAGTAGTTGTTTTTCCTGCTTTAGAGAAAATCTCTCCCGATGGGCACAGGCAGAGCAGGGGCAACTTCATATGCACCAAAACACTGGAGCTGGAGGGGCTGTGGCTCTGAGTCCCTCCCATCCACCTTCTCCCTGGAAACCCAGATTCCTCCCTCACCTGTGAACCAGCCTGAGCCTGAAAGTAGTCCAGCCACAGTGATGCAGCTCTGCTTTGCTGGGCCAAATATGTAGGCTACTGCACTGCGTTTTCTTTGTTATTGCCATGTTACTTCTGTAGTAGAGGTCTAATTTGCTCTTCATTCTTCTGTTAGATGGTTTATTCTCTTTAGCTGGTTATTTGGGGTTAATTCCCTGTTCTGCTTAATAATGGAGGTTTTCAAAAGGAGAAACCATCTCAGATGTGCCTGTCCCTTCTCTTCTTTTTCAGACCTTGTCCCTCAGCCAATCCTCAACGCTGAATGTGTGAATAAAACTGCATTTGTCAAGTGTCAAGTGGTCCAGAAGGCTAAAGATGAAGGATTTATAATAGAACTGATTCAACCTAATGATAGAAAAATCCGAAATAACACATCAATGTTGGAGTTGCAGACACGGCATTCTGGGACATTCAGATGTGTTGTTAAGAACCAAGTCAGTGAAAAAATGGCTGAAAAAGTAATTAAGTGCTCAGGTAAGAGCTTTCTTTTGTCACAATCTGCTAGGGTGGACCCACACAGCCTGATGCTGTTGCACATATCTGTAGGACTGATCCAGATGCCAGGAGCATGGATGGCCCCAGGTACCCAGTGAGTCTAATGCCAACACAGTTATTGGGAGCTGATGCCAGGAAGTGAGTCATGCTTTCTGCTTGGCATTCTCCAGCCTTGTGACATCTCTCCTCTCCCCATCCTGCAGCTGCCTGCCCCACTGCCACCCTTTTGGCATCCCTACTCCAGGGGCAGTGGGATATCAGTTTGTTCATGCTCCTCCTCTTCTCCTGTGGCCAGCGGTGTTTTCCCCCCATGCTTAGTGAGGTTTTGGGGTTGCAGGAAGAAGGGGAGGTTCTTCTGGAGTCAAGAGTCTTGTGGGTGGTAATGAGGCCTCCAGGGCACACTGTACTGCTGCTCCCACTCAAGGTGAAGTCTTCTGAGGGAAACTTCAGCCTCCCAGCAAGATCAGAGAGTTTCAGGGGTGGATGAATCAGAGAGGTGTTCTTGGTCATCCCATCATTTTCTTCCTTCCTTCCATCACTGCTAAATCTTCTTCTAAAAGGTGCCAGAGGTACCCTAACAGACTTTTTGGTGTCAGCTTCCTGAGAGACTTGAGTGGTGTCAGCCACCACTAGTGGTAGACCAATTAAGTAAAGGAGAAAGCAGGGAAGTGGGATTGAAAGTGTTTTAATGACATACAGCAGTTTGCAAAAGGCAGAAAGCATTTTCCTCTTCATTTTTTATCCTCTTCACTTTTATCCTCCTTTATTCCTTTAAAACTACTGGTACTTCCCAAAGGTTGACTTCAGTCAAGCAGCCAATGCCAAAGAATTATCTTCAGTAATATAGTATAAAGCTACACAAACTATCACAGCATAAATTGACAGCTTATTTTTGGAAAATATGGCCTGGGATCTTCTTGTATGTATATGAAGCCACAACATTGATTTCAGAGGATTTGCTTTTGATTTACATCCTCATAGTGGAGAAATCAGTTGTGTGTTTTTCCTCTTCATAATCATATCTATGAAGGTGGTGGTTGCCTGATTCATGTGGATGGGTGCTCTCACAAGGGCAATGAAATAAGTTGCTTGAACTCTGCAGCTTCATCTAGAAATCAGGAGGGAGTTATGGAGAATTTAGGTAAGCTTTGGGGTTCCATGGCTCAGAGGTACCATGGTTGCTTTTATTCAGGTGAAGTGTGATCTTTCTATAGCTTTTCTTACTCAGCTGAAGCATCACCTTTCTAAATCACAGGCACAGCAAAAGAACTGAAGGAATTGCATTTCAAATGGGCAGAGTCATTCTGAAAACTATTAAATAGGAAAAGAAGTCATTATGTGTTTTACCTCCAATAAGAGTTTTGAAAGTTAAGGCACAAACAAAAGGAAAGGACAGATCATGCTGATATGACACTGGATGTGGTGTTCAGTTCAATGTCCAGAATTTCAGTGCATAACTGTGGAAAAGTCCTTGAATCTTCTAGGCTTGGGTTCATCCCACCCAACCATAAGCACTTTGCTGGAGGCATTTTCTTGCTCTAGATTGCTGCTGGAGCCAGTGGAGGGTGGGAAGGCTTGTGAGAGCACTTCAGTATTTCCAATTTCCATATTTCTGCCACAGTGAATTTAGGGAAAGTCCAAACCTGAAGATCAGCCCATGGTGTAAGAAGGGAGAGAACAAGGCTTAAGGTATATAGGCTTTACTGAAGTGATCCAAAGTCTGCTGAGGCTGACTGAAGGGCAAAGAGCTGAGGGACAGGGTGGCCTCTGCTCCCCTGTGCAGCTCTTGCCTCCTGAGAGATCTTCCTGATGTCTAATACAGCAGAAAAAGGTGGATTTTGCTGCTGCCTGACCTGATGGACTGCACAGTGGCAGCATTGGGAAGCAGGGAGAGGGGAGTGACATTGGAGCCAAGTAGGAGAGCGTGCTGCTGGATTAGGTCTAAGGCAAGCCAAACTAGCCCAACACCCTGTCTCAGTGAGGAAATGCTGGCAGAACCTGGCCATGGCAGGGCACAAGCCAGGCAAGCACAGGCCTCCCTGCACTGCTGGTACAGGCAGACATGAGCCATCACCCAGACAATGGAGATTTCACTTCTCACCCTTGAAAAACTCTTCTTTCACAAGCGAGTTGGGTGGGAGAGTTTGCTTTTTCTCACATTATGAACAGAGAAATGAAAGGTTTGCCACACCAATCTTTAAGGTACAAATATAGCATTTCTCAGACACCAATAAAACCTCTAAGGCCATATAGTGCTACTCTTCCTTCTCCAACTGAAAACCCCTCAAGCCTTTCTGTGTGGTGACAGGAGCCTGCCAGATCCAAAGCAGATTACAAATCTCTCATCTTGTGGTCAAACCTCTTTCCAAGCCTGTTATGCTCTTTGAACACTTGGTCCTGCATTTAAGGCCAATCATCCTGAATTTTGATTTCTAGCAGGCCAGGCTTGTTTCAGGTGGGCTTCAGCTCAGCTAACTTTTCATAAAGTTATGTGTGAGTCTACCTGGGCTCCTCTTACAGTCAGGGGGGAGAACCTGGCACAGAAAGGGCAAAATGCACCTCAGCAGCTAAAAAAGGCGAGAAGAACCACATTACTGAGGGTACTCATCTATTTTTTTCCCACTGGAGCAGCCCAGGTGGATCGTGGTCTTTATAGTGTAGACATCTTGGCTTTGTGTCATTGCTCCCTTGCCCTCTATGTACATGCCCACTGAATGACCCTTCTATTTTTTTTTAATTGTGTACAGCCAAAAATTGAAGAGGAAGTGCCAAAATACTACAAAGCAAGCTAGTCTCAGTGTTCCCAGCTCAACAGAAAGTTAAGAGGTTTATTTTTGTTAGATATTGAGTACTGCCTGGATGTTCATTGCCCTTAAACGGGTCCAGTGCTAGCAAGAACCAGGCATTTGTGGTAATTTAAATAAGATGAGCTGGCATACATGAATGCTCTGGTTTCAGTTTTCTGCAGAACTGGAATCTATTATGGAGCAATCAAAATTCTCCAGAAAAGGCATGCTCTGCCTTTGCAGTCAGTGGAAGAAAATACAGAATTCTAAGTAGATGTTGTGCAAGTTATTTCCTTCTATCTAACATCCTCTTTCATCCCCTTAACTAGGCAAGCTGGACCTTCGTCTCATCCTAATCATAGCAGGAGGTGCAGTCCTTTTTGTCATCCTTGTGATTTGGCTTACTTATTGTATCAGGAGGAAGAAAACAAACAAGTGTGAAGATGATGGTAAGTGTTTAAGGGGCTTTATGTCACTATTCAGCCAGCTAAAATCTTAGAGCTTCCCACTGAACAGCATCCCCGTGGTCAGGAGCGTGCTTTCTGCCTTGGCATGTGCAATAATCTGGTTTTAGCATAGGGTGAATCTGAGCAGATCAGCTGGCATTGCCAGTCTGACTTTGATGTATGCTTTGAACAAAGGACTTCTTGTTCTCAAGCCCTTTTGTTTATTTGTGGGGGAAGAATTGCTCCTCTAAAGCTTGGCCAAGGTCACCAATCAGGAACATCTGTGGGGCTAAAATATACAATCAGATATCCTGTCAGAAGATTTTTTCTTTAAATTGATGTGATATGAAATTCAGATCCTTAACATTATTAATAACATTCAGAAAGAGTCTAGATAGTGAGCAGGGGCAAGAAGGGCTATGTGTTTCCTCAGGTATCTCACAGATCTTGTCCTCTCTACAAAACCATGTCCTTGGAGGCCCGTCAACACTGGAGGTCCAGCTTGGGGCACTTTTAAAGATTTGAAGTGTTCAGAGTGTGCAGAAGTCTCATCTGTTGTCCGAAATTAATGCCTCTTTAGGGCCATAACAGAGTCTTCTCTGAGAGTGGGCTCTCAGACTTGACAGAGAGGTTGTCTAGAATTACATACAGTCTGGGAACTTCTGTAGTTTGGGTGGACAGAGGATACTGAGCTCAAGAAGAGTTGTGTGGCCTACCTGGAAAGGGAGGCTAAAACAGGAGGGAGGTTGCCCTGGCAGAGGCTGTTTGAAGGCTTTTTTTCTGAGTCCTTCCCTCACACACTGTCAGGCTTCCTGTGTGCTCTCAAAAACAGCTAGTCTGTGTGTCAGTCAGTTGAGTTACAAAATGGGAGTAGAAGATCCTTTGTACTCCTCAGCAGTCTTTGTCAAGTTAGAGAGGACAATGCCTGAAGGAAACCTCAGCTGATACCTCAAAGATGCCAGTGGCCAGGCTGGCAGGGGTGAGTACGATCAGTCCCATGGCTGAGGTGAGAGCAACCCGACTGCACCTGAGCGTGGGTAACTTGCCATGGCCCTCCTGCTTTCCCTAAAGTTATGACTATGAAGAACAAGCAAGTGTTTTCCCTGTTTTCTGGGAGGGCTCCCAGCAATGCAACCATGAGATATTGTCTCAGAACAGAAGGTTTGCCATACCTTGTGAGCAGCACAATGCTGGTGTGAGCACAGCCATCTGAGTGTTATTTTATATTCTAGCTGGTCTCATTTAAGTGGTATAAGTTACTCCCTCAACTGCAGTGACACCATATGCTCAATTCTTGGGTCTGGATTCAGCAAAAATAAGAAAACAAGTCTGGGAAAATGAGAACGAATGTGAAAGTGTGACTAGCCTCTTTGAAACAGTTTGGTGTGTGCCTAAAGCCAACTCAGTGTTCCACGAGGTAAATCCCTCAATCCTTAAATTACGCTGAGTGACATTTCAGAAATGATGCACCAGTGATCAGAAGTCAGCTAGCAGGAATTTGTCTTCTATACGTGAGAAAATTAATGCTGGCAAAAGGGATCTCTGGCTTCCAGGTGTCTGGAGATCTCAGCATGGATAATGGCAGGGCAGAGTGCTTTGATCTTGCTTCCTGGGGTTACATCTCACTTTCCCTTCAGTAGCCTCCAAAAGAGGACAGAGCAGCTCAGGTTACCAGTGACCACTGGGGACTCCCTCACAAAGTTGGTTCCCTCAACAGACAAGGCAGAGCTGCCCCAAATGCTCCAGGTACCTTCATCTCAGCCAGGCAGACAGAAAAGGCTTCCATGTTTGCCTGTGATGTGCAGGCAGAGGTGCTTTTTTTTTGTTGTTCACTGGGATAGCAGGAATCATAGAATCAGTTGGGTTGGAAGAGACCTCTGAGATCATCGAGTCCAACCGTTAATCCAACCCCACTTTGATTACCAGATCATGGCACTCAGTGCCACGGCCAGTCTCACCTTAAAAACCTCCAGGGTCAGAGAATCCACCACCTCCCTGGGCAGCCCATTCCAATGCCTGAGCACTTTCTCTGTAAAGCACTTCTTCCTGAACACCTGAGAGCGCCAGGTTAAGACCAATATTTGGCTTTCCTTTGCTTCGGCCAAGCATATTTCTTTGGCTGTGCGACCCTTTTGGCTTGTGCCTGACTGTGGGAAGCTTCTGTCGTTGCAGATGAGGAGCGGATGATGCAGGCGCTGCCGCCGGAGCGGGAGAAGGCGGTGCGGGAGAAGGCGGCGCGGGAGCTGCCCCCGCCGCCCTGCGCTCCCACCCCGAGGCAGCTGAGGGTGCAGCAGCGGCCGCTGCCCCAGCCCCAGGGCCAGCAGCAGGCACAGCCCCCGCGACCCCGGCCCCGCACTCAACCCAGGACTCCACCCCATCCAAAAGAACGGCCTTAAACATGCATCCCTGGAGGAGGGATGCCCGTCTCTCTGCTCCGCCGTTCGCTGGGAAAAGAAGTTTCCAAAACTCAGGAGCCTCTCCTGCCCAGCCTTGTATAATGCTCAGCTATGAAACGACAGCTTTTGTTGCAGAAAATTAGAGAGAGCATCAAATGGAGATGAAGAGACTCGGTGGAGGAGATTCAAGGTGATGGGCATTCATCCCTGTGGCCATTTTTCTTCATGTATCTCCATGTTAGGCTATGGAGCACTGAGCCTTGAAACCTGTGTCTTTCTGTGGTTCACTTGTTTTTAATGCACTTTGTTGTCTTCATGCTTTTTGGATGGTTTATATAAAGATGAAGCAAAAGCTCTAATGAGACAAAATGGACCTACAGATCTTACAGGGGTTTGTCATGTGTATTTCTACTGCCACTCACTAGGACAGCTCTCTGGCTTCAACATCAAATACAACTATAAGACCTCCTGGACCAAAAAATAGTTGTGTGCAGTTAAATGCTTGTCTGAAGTTGAAAGAATCAGTGTCATCTAATGCAGAGAAGAAAATACTGAAAGGACACGTAAGAGCCTTGAAGAACCTGTGGGGGAAAAACAAAAGTGGGAAAGGAATAAGCTTTTCCCTTTCCCCACTGTGTTTAGAATAAGAAACCACCCTTGCAGCAAGGGAGAGTAAGGTCAGGATTTTTTCTTTTCTAGATGAAACACTGAAATAGGTTTCTGGAAGAGGATCTCCAGCACTGGGGGTTTCAAAGGGTGGATGAGACAACTGTCTGTGGCATCCTCATCCTGCTGAGGGCCAGGGGAACATGCTACATGGCCTCTCTAAGGACTTCAGCTCAGTTTTCTTTGACTTGTTGGCAAATAAAAAACCCCTTTATTCTCAGAATAAGTCT
Source organism: Sakesphorus luctuosus (assembly GCA_013396695.1). Lineage (NCBI taxonomy): Eukaryota > Metazoa > Chordata > Aves > Passeriformes > Thamnophilidae > Sakesphorus > Sakesphorus luctuosus. The sequence goes on along the minus strand of VWZD01006664.1, from coordinate 266,102 downwards.
GTTTAGCTATTGGTTGGCTCCTGAAATAGGCATTATAAGCTGCCAAGCACTCTGATCACTAGTGACATTGACCAAATTGTCATGGCTTCCTGTCATAGGGCCTTCTGCTCAGGGTGAAGAGACCGTGTCTCTTGATTTTGCTGGTAAACACCTTACATATAACAATGTGATGATAGAGAACTGCTGAGAGTTTTCCCTCTCAAAGGGAGAAGTCAATCTGCAGTAACTGTACCTGCATCACCCTCCATGTGCTGGACACTGCTCACTCCTCTGCTCCTCGAAGAGGTTCATAAACTTTCTCTACAGCTGAGAAGCCAAGAGAGGACAGGCCTTTTTTAGAGCAATGATCGAATGGATACAGTGGCCCATCTGGGGTAAGAGGCAGTGCAGGTGAGGGAGGAGAGCTGTGAGACAGAGGGTGAGACATCCAGCTAGCTTGTTGGTGTCAGGCAGAAGAACACATAGTACCTCTTTTAAGCTTGACTATCCTACACATGCCAGTGGAGATAAACCAGCCTTCCTTTGTTTCTCCTCAGAAATCTGACTATTTTTGTCTTCTGGTCAAAGGGCATGGAAGTAACTTGTTAGGAGAAGGAGATCTCTGCCTCCTCCAGAGCTCAGTCACTTCTCTTGAACTCCAACAGCAGGCAGAGCCCTGAAAGTGTTACTTGCTCTCACCTTAGCTTTCTTCAGCTTGTTTTAGTACTTTCACTATTTAAAGTTGCATTTGGTAAACATTTCATGGTTTGTTTTGTAACATACCATACGCTGCGTCCCTGTAGTGAATGAATAAAGAGAAGACTGGGTGGAGAAGACCTTAGCTCACACCTGTGCTGGTACTTTAGTATCTGTAATCTCATTTTGATACAGAGGAGGCAACAAAACCGTTTTGGTCCGTGAGCCACAGAAGCATGGTGGCAGGAGGTTCACACCATCCCTGGGAGGTGCTGGCTGCCACTGGAGTGTGGGGAGCTTGAGAGGTCAGGTTGGTGTGGGTGAGCTCAGTTGCTGTGGCAGCTCTGCCTGTCCTGTGTGGTCAGAGCATTATTGGTGCTGAGCTGGGACTGCTCTGCGGTTACAGGAGCGCAGATTCTTCCTGGGAGAGAGGGAAGGTTACTGGGACCTGAGAAAGAAGGAGAGCTCCTCCTGAGACCCCTTGCCACTGATTAGTGTGCTCTGTGACTTGGGCTTAATGGCAATGCTTTGGAGGTGCTATTTATCCATAGCTGAAGCCTCGTGGAGCTTCTGTTATGCCTCATGAGACCCTCCCATGTTCCCCACCTGCTGCTGCCCCCAGCCCTCCTCTGCCTTGGGCTGGTGCTGGTGGGGTGACCCTTGCCACTGCTCCTTTCAGGGGAGCACCTGTGTGTGTGAGGTGATGCCAGGGTGACTCTGGCCTGGCACAATGTTGTGCATGATCTTCCAGCAAGGAAGTGCAGCACAAAGCTAAGTCATGCCCAGGATGGGAATGGGAGGCAAGAAGCTTTTCCACTGTTAGTCTGAAACTGGGTCTAAACCTGCCCTCAAGACTGTGCTTGAGACAGCCCTGTGAACAGTGGAAACCTCTATTATCTCACCTTAAGACACGTGAGGGCTGAGCACACCCAAAACTACCCCTCTGGCCACCTTCTGAGGGGCACCCTTAGAACAGGGCAGGCCAGAGGCCACAGCCATGGGCAAGAGTGAAGTGTGAGGGTGTGTGTTTTAATACTGCCCTCCAGCCAGTTGCTGTAACCAGCCTCAGACAACTCACTGAGAACTCTTCTGGGTTACTGGACTTTCTTCAGCAAAATGTTTCCATCTTACATGCAAGAGGCTCAAAGGTGGATTTACATCAAAACAGTCCTTGTCAGGCAGGCAAGAAAATACCACGAGCACAGAGTACGCCTGAGCAATGGAAAACTCACCAGGACAATACTTGTTTGTGATTGATAACTTTTTCTTTGATAGCCACCATTGTTTTTTTGATGTTTTATATTTGTTCCTGATGTGCTGCAATGGATAACACTTGTGCAGTGTAAGTCGTACTTGGTGCCTCTTTGACAAGCCAGTGATTTTTCTGGCTCTCTGTCATGGAGCATTCAAATATTGGGCTTTCATGCTATAGAGGATGTTTCAGTTCTGGAAAATGAACTGACACTGGGACCTAAGAAATAATGGGAAGTGCTTGGCTCTGGTGGTGCTCGCTGTAACATTTCTTGCTTCTTCTTTTGTAGATGCATCTACCAGCAAGTCACATGAGGTGAAGTGTTTTTTCCCATTCTTCTTAGGGGAATGAGATGAGATTAGATGACTGATGTGCTGGGCTTGTCCTTGTCCATGTGCTGCCTCATCCTCCCTGTTCAGAGAGATGCAGTTCATTAGCAGGGGGCAGTTTGGCCTGGTGGTGTGCTGCAGAGCCAGTGCTGAAGGAATGGGAGGGATGTGCAGCCCTGTGATCAAAGCAGGTCTGTAGCTGTCCTGAGGTCCTGTAGTGCTTGCCAGATGGGCAGACTGAGTAGGCACACAAAAGAGCAATGGTTGGTTCTGTAGAAGATGCAAATCTATTCCAGTCCAGCAGCACTTGCTGCCCAAACTGGGCCTTTCTAGTAAAGTAGACAAGACCTGCTTTGTATGTCAGTTGGACATTAGCCTGTCTGGAGGGAGATTTTCTGTCTTCTGGCACTGGCAGTGCTGGAGCCAGCTAGATAATTTTATTTCTGAAATAAAACTCTGAGCATGTAAAAGGTCAAGTAGGAAACTATGGCTAGTACAAATGTCTTTCTTGAGATGTTTGCTGAAATGATGCAATGGAGAAAAGACACTGATTTTGTCCTTATTTTGCAACAGATATTCAGGTGCTGATGCGGAGATAAACCCCAGGTGGAACTGTGTTGTCCATCAGCTCCCTTCTCCATTCTGCCAGATGGTATAATCTCAGTCATGGTGAAGTCTTGCAAAGGCTTGGAAGTGCTGTGTTTGTCTTTCAAACCATGGTCCCCCATGGGGTGTGGTGTGGGCAGCAGGCAGGAGCAGAGCTCAGCCGGTAGGGCAAGGTGCTCCAGCAATATCCCTAGCAGAAGCCTGCCATGGAGGGACCAGCCTGGCATGGCTGTCACCCCCTGCTCCCCAAACTGGCTGATGGTCACCCTGAGGGACTGAGGGTCTTGTTCATGTGTGGCAGCTGATAATGTGAGAGTTCTGGCCTCACACTTTTGGCTAAGATCAGTTTGTAGTTGCTCTCAAACTTTTGAAATGTCCCTGCTGGCTGATCCTATGTAATGCTGTGGGAATAGAAATGACAGTTAAGGAGAGCAGAGTAAGAGGCCCTGTGCCAATAAAGTGGCCTCCTAGTCTCCTCTTCCACCCTCATTTCAGAGGAGGAATGCCAAACTCAACCTAGTCCTCACTCTCTCCCCCAACAAAGTGTGGAGCCGCTCTCTTCCCAAGAACATCAGGGATCCAGCAGAAGAAGCTTTCCCAAAGGCTGTGGAGAGCAGCATGCCAGGGCTCCTGCTCCCCTAGACCTTCTGGTAGAACTGGGAAGGTACAAAGGGAAGCTGTGGAGAGAAAAGAGCAGGCACACAAGGGGAGCTATGTCACGTCACGGTCAGTGAGGCACCTACAGCTGCTGTCCAGGGGTTCCAAGCTGGGATTTAAAGGCAGAGGAGGAGGGCAGTTATCAGCTGAGCTGGCCTGGTGAATAAGCCAGGCTCTGTGCACACTGGACAACAGGGCAGGTGGAGAGGGATGGGCAGGCACAGAAATGGCTGCTTGAGATGAGCTGAATGACCAGGAAGCAGGATTTGAGTCATATAACTTTATCACACTTGCAGTTCTGGATTGTGCCTTCTCTTTCCATGCAGACTTCTCATCTGAACTATGACTTACTCTTTGGGCAGGGGCATGCAATGCATGCCTTACTGAGCCTCCTGCTTCCCCCTCCTTTTTTAATCTGAGGACCAGCTGCCTTCTTCTCACCCCCTGTTACACTTCCCCAGGCAGCACTGCTGCAGCCCTGCTGTCTGTTCCAGCTTTCCTTTCCTACAAAACACCCACTCTGGGCAGTTTATTTTTCCTCTTTCCTATTTTTCCTCAGGACTCCACCTATGCACATGTCAACCTTAGGGAGGAGAGGGGACTTCCAAGGTGCCCTGATGGCTTCAAAGTATGATCACGATCATGCCTTGAGATCATGCCTACCCCAACAAGCCCTGCTCCAGGTTGCTTTGCTGTTGGCAGCCTTTGCCAGTGCTGCCAGGAATGATCCCTGGCTCTGAAAGGATTGAAGAGAGACACACCTCTTTGCTGCCTTTTGCCATGGGGAGTGCACAGCTGATGCCAACTCCCCCTTCTCTGTGCCCCATCAGCCCAGAGCCCACAGTGCCTGCAGGCCCTGCTCTCCCTCCCTGGCTGCCAGTTGACACATGCAGAGAGAAGGAGAAGGCAAAGATTAGGGCAGACAAATGACTGAGGTGACGTTTGATCCTGCCCACCTGGCTGTCAGCAGCACTGACCTCAGTAAGGCACCAGTGCCTCAGCTGCCTTTGTTTTGGGTGATATTGTTCGACAGTTTTCTGCCTTCGGTGCATCTGAAATGTAGTTTTGAGATAACAGGAAGAGATAACCCCACAACAGAGATGCTCATTGGTTGCATTTCCCACACGCTTTCTATGCCCACACAATAACAGCAGGCAAGTGTTTCGGGCTGCTGCCTGGCCTCCCACACAAATACTTGCTTTTCTTTCCAGCCCTTTTGTGTGGCATGGGGCAGGTGGGTGAACCTGACACAAAGCCGATGGGTGTGAGTAGAGATGTGCTTGGAATGGTCATTGCAAACCCCTGGAGGGGAACAGCTCTGAAACAAATCTGCCTGCAGGCATCTCAAAACAGCATTTCTGTGCTTGGCACTCCCTGGCTGAACACCAGTGAAATGGGGATAGGTGGTAAGGCCAGCCCTTGAAGTGACAGGATTAAATGTCCAGGACTGGTGCTGTTAGCAACTGGAGTTTGCCTCTGTTAAAGGCAAGGTGAGCTTTCCCATGAAAAGTGGGAATGAAATAAAGATGTTCTTGTTTGCCAACAAGTTCCTATATAGGGGCACCCTGGTCTCCAGTTTTTCTTTCATGAAACATGCATGCACCTCATGTACTTCCATGATGGGCTCTTCATAAAGCCTGCTTCAGTCCCCTCCCCTTCTTGCTGGGTGCCCCAGAGCCTCCCTGTATTTATTGGCAGGTTTTCTGGAGGATCCTGCTGGGCAGAAACTCACTAAGCTCCTGTCCTAGAAAGAAACTCCATGCCAGGGGACTGAGGGCTTTCCCTGCTCTGTTCTTACTCCTGATCCCTCATCTCACAATGATGGTGTGTCCTGTCTGTCCCTCAGTGGCTCACCCTGCCCTAAGCACTTGGCAGATGGCAAAGCTGGGAGAGCAAGGGCGGTCTGTAGGCCTGTGATGCTCCTGTGATGCTCCTGTTCCTATTCCTGCTAGAAGTGGGATTCTAATTTCTCCACTTGTATGAGAAGGGAATACTTGTAGATATTGGTTTATGCTGGCACTGCTGTTTTCTTCCATCTCTGCTTTCCTGGAGGTTTTACAGCTGTTAAAGGCGCCACCTGAGGGAGCTGTGTCTCTGAGAATGGCTGCACAATGCCAGGCTGTATGAATGGCAGGGGGGACTGCAAGGCCCATGTGCTGCAGACACACTGGTCACTGGGATAGCCAAGGCTTCCATTTTAATTGGCTTCAGTGATTTCAGTAGCCAGGACCACTGTAAGTGAATGAGGATGTGGATCCTACTGTAAGGGAAGTGCCTGTATCTCAACCCCAACGCTCAGCCAGCAAAACCTTTGACACCCTTTTGCTGAGCTTACAGTTTCTATAGACTCTCTTTTTCTTTCAGACATCTATAAAAAGACAAGCTTAGCCTAAAGCTAGCCACTGATAAAGAGGAACTGAGTAACACTGAGTATTTCAAAAAGCACTGTCAGGAAGGAAACTTGTCTGCACAGCATTTAGGCCCTGTAATGGAAATGAAATACTGAGTATTGGAGGAGTTGCTAGGAATCCAGGGTTTTCCAAAGGAAGTCTTTCTAACAAGGAAAAAGGGGTGGAAACAAATGGTGTCCCCACCCTCTTCATTTAACAGGCCTCATCTTGACTAGAAATTTAGGCCACATGTGGGCTGCCTAGTCTGATGCTGTTGAAAACAGCAAATGTGTCCCTGATTGTTGCTGCCAAACTACACTCTCTTATCAGCTTAATTCTTGTCCATCCCACCCCTCTTCCTTGGCATCCATGTACCACAGGTACAGCTTACCTGGGGTATGTTCTAGGGGGAAGAAACTGAATATGTATATCTCTGAATATCAAATGTTACATGCAGCAGACCTCTCTGTTAATGTTGGGAACATCACATCAGGAAAACTGGATTTCCCTGACATCAGAAAACCACCCAACTGCATCTCTGAAGAGCCACAGGTGCCAGGGTTAGAGGGCATGTCAATATGTGGGGAGAGGCAACTGTAGAAGAGGTAGCTGTGAATCTCCTTTGTCTCAAAGCATCTGTGCTAGAGGAGAACATCTGTGACAGAGCACCTTAGGCAAGTGCAGGCGTGATGTCTTATCTAGAGATGAAAAAGTGCACCACTACTGGCAGGCACCAAAGCAGCTGTCTCAACTGACTTAACATATGTACACACATGTTAAGCAGCAAGAACTGTTGGTCCTCTCCCTCTCCTGGAGTTTTAAAGGGCATGAGCTGCTGAAGGTCTCACAGGCAATAGTACAGAAGAATGGTTTACAGGCCTAGACTGACCAGAAGGGAAGCAAAAGCTCTGCTTTTCCAAGGTATAAAGGGAAGATGCTTCACTCTTTTGGAAAAAAAACCCTGCTGTGGGAAGGTGAGCTGAAAGAAATTACATAGATGATACTTCACTGTGGGACAGCTGAGGCTTAGCCCAGCTGTGCAGACTACACTGCAGGCACCAACCCTCTGTGGGTTGAGTCCTGGGATGGGCTCAACTGTCTGAGCCTGGCACACTTGGCTCATCTCCAGTGTTGGGATGGCTGTTCTGCACCTTCTCCCAGCAACAAGTGTCATGTGAGTGCGTGAAGAGCAGGCAGATGGTCTCATGGGGCAGTAGCGTCTTGGAAGCAGGAACTTGTCTGCAGACAGTCTGGCACCCAGCCAGGACCCCTGGCCATGGACCTCTGCCATGGGTCTCTTGCCAGTTTTGGCAAGATGGACACCTTGCTACCATCACTTCAGGATCAGCCTTTTGGTTGGGTACAGCCCAGAGTGTACCTGGACAGATGACTACCTGAAACACACCGCTGAAGACATTCCCTTAAATTAATTGTATGCATGAAGCATGGGCATTTTGTGCAGTGCCTGTTTAACACCCAGAGCTGTCCCTTTCCAGTGGTCCTGCGCTAAAGTCTCGACCCCAGGTAGTGATCAGTGTGGCTGGAGGAGGGGACACAAAGCCAGGCTCATGCTCGAGGGGCAGCTAGACCATTGCTGCTAAGGGAACTAATGGCTTCTTGGACTTACTGGAGAAAGGGCATTTGTGGGCTGGCCATTCAGTGAAGACAAGAGTTTAGGGAGGCAGAATGCAGCACCTGTTAGCCAAATTTTTGTGCACACCTGTGTTGGGGTCCCCTTATCCCGCATAAGGGGGCAGCGTGAATGACGGCCAGAAGAGCTCAGGCACAGCAGGCATCAGAAGGCTGGATCAGAAGGCTTACAAGAGTTTATTTTTGGTAACAGCAACACCTTTTATACCCTCTTATATCTAACATGTCATGACATTATTGGTTAACCAGTTCACCTCACATACACCAAAGCATCTCATTGGTCACAAGACACCACACACTCTACAGGTAGCTCTTTATTCTTTAAGGGTGCATTCTAAACTGCTTTCCTTCAGGGATACACACACTGTCACCCCCCCCACACCTGTAGGTAGGGAAGGCAGTTTACAGCACAGAACTATCTAACAACTCCTGTGCAATGCCTTGTCCTGGAAGATTTGGCCCAAATGCTTTGTTCATCTGGACTATCAGCCATATCCAGGGGCAAGGAGAGGAGGCAGCAGGTGTCCTGCCTGCAGCAGCCTGCTTGGGGCTGGTGTGAGCACAGGGTACACAAAAACATGTTGGTGCTGTCATCTAGTGGGACCACATGAGCACAGCTCAGCCATGGCTCTGTGCCCTTCCTCCCGTGCCTTTTACTCCTCCCTTGCACTAATTTACATCCCGACTAATAGGCCTGGGAGTATTTGGGGGCCATAAAGCATTTCCCTAGAACAGGCAGTGGAAAAGCTGTTATTGTTACAGGCTTCATACAGAGTTTATGTCAGGCTTTTTGTCACAGGCCAGGCTTAGAGGGAGCTCACCCAAACTTGTGAACTCAGATGACCCTCACGAACTTTCCCCCAGTAGAGTGTATTTTGCGACTGTAATGGGGATCAGCCCAATGCACAGGGAGAAGAATGGTTTACTGCCCATTTAATTTAGACCTTGTTTTGCCCCCAAGGAGATATGAGTGGTCAATACCAGAGACTCTGGTATTGACCACTAGCATCAAGACACTTGATTTCTGTTATTTGTATTTGAAACACAACATGAGCTGCTCTTCACTGTTTGTGATCTTCACTACAATCAGGTTCAGCTCTTAGTTCCTCTTGCAGCTGCTCAGAGGTGTCCTATCACTTCCACAACACATGTCAAATCTCCCAATCTGCTGCCAGGGTGTGCATTGAGGAAACCTGTTTTCTGAAAGACAAAAACTGGTGTTGGACCCTCAGCATTTGGGATCTGTTCAAGGCTGAGAGGCAACAGAAGGGCAGAGGTGGGAGTAGGGCCTTGCAGCATATCTTAGGTCTTTCCCAGCCTCTAGTGGCTTTGTTCTGCATGTGTCCCCATGTCCTGACACAGCAGGAGTGCTGGAACATCTGATATTGCTAATTCTGGTGGAGGAACTGGAAAGGGGACTCCAGACAGCCAGGAGGCAACAAGGAACTGAAAGTACTCTCCAAAATGAGCAGCACTGGTGTGTTTTTGTTTTAAGGATGCAGGGATTTCTTAACACTATTTTAAATAGAACCGTACAGCAACCCACGTGCTGTTCTTCTCTGCCCTTCCTTCTTACCCTTCTCCTAGTCTTTTTTGGGCAGTGCATTGACTTGTGGGTTACATCTGCCTAAATACAGTCAAATGTTTAGTTTCTAAAGGGCTCCTAATTTAGTTCTCTTATTCTGTTCTGCTGTGTAAATCACTCCCTGCCCCTTTGTTCCAGCCTATGGTGTCAACTATGGTGGCTACAGAAGTTCAGTGGTGCCAACTGATGGTGAGTAGAGGAAGGTCCTGGTGAGATTCTCCACCACTTAATTATGTCCCTAAATGCCACATTTTCACATCTTTTAAATACCTCCAGGGATGGTGACTCTGCCACTTCCCTATTCCAATGCCTGACCATCCTTTTGGTGAAGAAAGTTTGCCTGTTATCCAATCTAAACCTCCCCTGGCACAACTTGAGGCCATTTCTCTGGTCCTCTCACTTGTTACCTGGGGAGAAGAGGCCAAACCCCCACATGGCTATGACCTCCTTTCAGGTAGTTGTAGTGATAAAGTCACCCTTGAGCCTCCTTTTCTCCAGGCTCAGACTTCTCAGCTCCCTCAGATGCTCCTCATCAGACTTGTGCTCCAGACCCGTCCCCAGCTCCACTGCCCTTCTCTGGACATGCTGCAGCACCTCAATGTCTTTCTTGAAGTGAGAGGCTGAACAGAGGATTCGAGATGTGACCTCATCGGTGCTCACGGAAGGCTATTTGCTCACGGAAGGGTGTTTTTAGTGACAGCTGCCCAAAAGTGACTGTGCTCAGAGGGGAGCCGGGACCGAGACAGAAGCACCGTGTCGGAGCCCTGAGAGCACCACCAGCCCTCCCTGCCTTTGTCGGCCTTCCAGCACCCCATTTCATCCCTCCAGCCCCCCGGGAGGTGCCAGACACCTGGGACGGGGGATGCTCCGGGTGCTCCGAGCCGTGTCGGCTGCGGGCGGAGCGGTCCCGAGGAGAAACTCCCGCAAAGCCAGAAGAGGGCACCTGGAAACAACTGTTCTGTGCACGTCTGTCTCTTTCTGTTGCGGGGCTCTTCCCTTTTTTCTTCTCTCTCTCTCTCTTTCTCTCTCTCTTTTTTTTTTTTTTTTTTTTTTTTTTTTTTTTTTAAGCTACAGGAACCCTGGATGCCGTTTTCATCTTCCTAGGAATTCGCAGCTTTGTGCCATGAAAGGAGAGCACAAAGGCCCGCGCCCCGCTCGATGTGCGGGCAGCAGTGGACTGCGCCCCTCCCACCTGCATCCCGTGGCCGCTCCCCTCCCCTCTTGTCCCAAATTCTCTCCCTATTCCACGCCAATACCCATGTGCGCCCCCAGTAATGTGCTCATCCATAAAACACACGGGCACATGCAAGTGTGTTGTCACCACGCAGCAATTCAGGGGCCAAAACCCTATCTGTTTTTCTTTTTTCCTTTCCTGAAAAGCTTCCTGAAACATGCAGATTTCAGTAAAACAGCAACTGTGTTCAAACCATGATAGGGCTTGGAGGAAGGAGAAAAACACCCCACCCAAGCAAGCAAGAATGTCAGACAGAAAGCGGTGCTGGCCTTGGAGGTGTTTTTGAGACACCACTACAGCCTCCCCCTCTTTGGTACAGGCTGCCCAGGGAAGCAGCTGAATTATCATCCCTGGTATTTAAACGATGTGTAGATGTGGCACTAGGGCCATGGTTTAGTAGTGGGCCTGGCAGTGCTGAGTTAATGGTTGGACTCTATGATCTTAGAGGTCTTTTCCAACCTAAATGATTCTATGACTCTTATTCTTTGTGCTAATATTTGAATGTTGCTCCTTGAAAAGTTGTGTTGTCTAAAGGCTGAGAATACTGAGCCACCAGACTTCAAATCAGAGGTGTCAGGCCTGTGGAATGTACAGAGCCCAGCTGCACTGAGGGGTGGCTGGGTGCAACACCAGTATCAGCCGGATCATAAAGCTCCTGGCATTTGTTTGGAGTGAATGTTGACACATGCAATCACATTGCAGCATCCCTGCCTTGCTTCCCTTTTGGTACCGTGAGTATCCCATGGTCTGTCCCTCTCTCTTGTATGCAGGGTTGGACTCTTTCCACCCCCAGCCCTCAAACACAGGCTGTTTCCTCCTCCCTTCTCATGGGTGCTTGCAGATTCAAGCATGAAATCTCTACCAACAAATGCTTTTTACACGCTCTGCTGTGTGGCTTTGCTGTATACATTTACGCCCTAATTGCATCACTACCCTGCAACTCCCTTCCTCAGGTGAGCACCCCCTCCCTTAGTCAAGGCATGACACAATAAACGTTTCATGCTCTGTAGCTGTGCCCAGATAGCACACATATAACTCACACTTAAGTGTATATCTTCACTGATTAAGCACAAAAACACTGACTGCCCTGTAATAAATTCATACTACAGACTGTGTATATGCAGCACCTTTTCCACATAGTCCATACACCTTCAAGTAAAAAAAATACTAATTTTTTTTGCACAGGCACACACACACACACACTTTCCTTTCTTGGGAACAGACAAGCTTTTGTTGTTAGGCTGTCTCTGCTCCTCTGGTCTTTCTTTCCCCCCCTTGATTCTGACTCTGTTTTCCTTAATGCCTGTCTCTCCTGCTTGTTCAGGCTGTCAACTAAGCTGCAAGGTGCTGCAGATGTGCCACTCGAAATCACGTTTGTCCAAGGCATTTTCCTGTGGCTTGTTAAAATGGGCTCTGTGTGTGCTCCCCTACCCCATTTTAAGGGTACAAAATGCAGCATTTTGATGAAATATTTTCCTCTAGTGGGATGCTCTGTGCTGTTGGGGCAAGGGACTGGACTTTCCCTTGAGGAGGTGCAATACCATCACTGCTGCAACAGCAAAAGCCCTGACAACTGCTCTTGCAGACACCCTGCTGTTGTCAGGATGGACCAAGTGGCTGTATCCACCAAGCTCACCTGCGCACCTTGGCCCTGAGTGTTGTGCTGCTGCCCCAGTAGTTGGGCAGGCAGAGTGGGTTGCTCAGATGTCAGAGCTGAAGGAACAGTGGAAAGCTGGGGTGCAACAAGTGGTCCCCTGAGTGGCCAGGAGGGCTTTCAGGGTGGCTCACTGGCATCAGAAAGGTTTATATCTTTTGGGAGGGCACAGCTTGTGGTAGGGGGTCCCTGTTGATGCAATGGGAGCAGGAGGCTAGGCTGAGCTGCACTGCAGCATCAGGGAAGGGGAGGTCATGAGGGTCTCTCCTCACCCCCATGCTGAGTGCTCAACACTGCACTTCAGCCATTCCTGGGGAGGTTTCTGGAACCTCACTGCTGCTTGGTTTGCTGAGGGCTCTCAAGGACCAGCCTTGCTGGGGCTTTTACAAGTGGCAAGGTGTTCCTGCCCAGAGCTGCCAGTCTCTGCATAAGGGCAAGGGCTTCAGCCCCAGATAGGTTTCAGGTGCTTCCCCAGCTGTGTTCTGCATTTAAATAACAGCTTCCTGCTGTTCAGAGTGAATCACTTCTGAGAGACCAGGACTGAGAGGAGGTATGGGGTTTGCCTGGTGCAAAAAAAACAGCTTCTGGTTTTACACAGATAGTGGTGTCCTGTCTTAATGCTAAGGCAATGTGCAGCAAAAGGACTTGTGCTAAGTGTCCCTATCCTTCTTCCCTGTCTGTATTGGCTCTAAATGCATTCATGTGTCATAGAAGGCTCTGCTGAAGCAGTATGAGTGGATATCAACTCACCTGAAAGGGATGTGGTGTGATGTGACATGGTGTGGAAGGGAGTGCTGAATTTGAGGATGTTTCTGACTCCTTTGGGGAAGGCATGGGCAGGCTCTGTGGTGCCCTTGAGGGTGGTAGCATCTTGTGCTAGGCAACCCTTTTGCTATGAGAGTGATATGGGGGAAAAACTTTGGAATGAAATGTATTCAAAGACCCTGGTTTGTTCCTGCAGTGCTGTGCCAGCAGCCCCCTTGATACTGAACCCGGTTTCCTCCTCTACTGGTCTCAATCTGCTGGGTCTGTCACTGGGATTAGAATCCTAAACTGGTCATGAGCTCTTCGCTTTCCCCCCGTTTCTTATTTATTCTTTTCTGTTCAGAACAGGCATGAAGCAGGAAGCAGTGTCCAGCACATGTACTGCACATCCTTCATGGTGTCCTAAGAACAGCCTCCTCAGAGCAGTGACACCAGTGCTATTTCCGCTTGCTTCCCTCTTTTCATCCCGGCATCCCAACCTTATGGTGAGTCACAACACTTATATGTATGTCTAACAGAGGCAGGTTTTGTGCAAGCTGTTTTGTTTTCCAGTGAACTCTCTCATCTGCTCAGTCAGGGGATGGCAGCTGGTGCTGCCATGATAGGGGCAGTTTGTCTTGCTCTGCTGTTCCTTTCTTGTGTACAGTGAAGCACTGGCTCTGGCTCCCCACCCCCAGCAGCCTGCTGACCTGGAGACCTTTGCACATAAACAAGCACAGTGTTAGTGGAAAATTCGTGCAGCCCCCAGAAGGTCCTTAGGAAACATGTCAGCTCGGATGGAGCCAGCTGTTCTGTGTGGGAAGGCAAGAGGTTAGCCCAGATGATGTGGAGGAGAAAGGCGAGCCAAAGCTGGAGCACATTATTTGTCTTGTGGCTGAGAGGATGAGTGGCTGGGGCTGGATGTGGCTGAATGGTGCTTGGCCATGTTTTGAGGAGTGACCTCCAAGGCAAGCTGAGTAAGCTGTAGATGTCAGCTCTTGGGAAAAGGATGTGGGAAACCCCACAGCTCCAGGAGGCTGATAGTGCAGCATGCTGCTATTTGTAAGCATTAGCTGGGTCTTTGCACAAGCTTACTGTCACCTGCAGTCTTACATTCACTGTGAAAGGCACAAGCCCAGTAAGTGGGCAGCTGCACACGCTGCCTGATGCACAGCTCCTCCCTTTGCTTCTGGACTGACATTGTGTAACAGAAAAGCATCCAGGCTACCCAAGGAGAGCAAATCTCTTCTGCACAACCCCTTGCATCCTGGGGAGGTGATTCAGATTTAAAAGGTTATTTCTAACGTAATCTATGCTCTGAGGTCTGGACTGGATGTGATTACGGGTGCTGTGAAACGCATGTGTTAAGCAGGGTCATTTGTTGGTGCTAATGGGGAGGCTACAGCTTTGTAACCTCCTTATGAAATCCAGCTGGGCTCTGGATAAGTGTGTTGGGGGTAACTTGACTTACACACAGAAAGCCCTCCTTCACAGCACTGCCATGGCTCTGAGGCTCAAAGCAGAGGGTGAGGCAGCATCCTCTTTATGAAGCAAGTTGAAATGGTTCAGCTTCCCTTTAAAGTTTCTGGGTGACCAGCCATGTTAACACAGCTGCAGCTGTGTCTCCACAGGGATGTTGTTTTTACAAGCTGAAACCAAGAACAATTCCCTCAAAGATGCACTGAGGATAAAAGTGATTATGTGGTGAAGACCAGTGTTGTCGCTTGAGGGGTGCTTTGGCTCAGACATCCTCTCTCAAATTGGAGAACTGCAGGATCAAAGCTTAATTTAGGCTGAAAGGGACCCCCCTGGAGGCCATCTAGTCCAATTCCCAATGAACCCCCAAATGAAACAGGTAGACTGTCAGGCATCATCGTGATGCTGAGCAGAAAAACTTTGGAAGTAAATCTTGGCTTATTGGGAGGTTCAGTGGGAATTCTGTGGTAATTTAGGAGGGGTCAGAGGTTTGGTTTGTCTGAGGATCATATCTTATATGTCCATATCACCCTCCAGAAGGGTGGTGGTGCTGGGCCAAGCATGATCCCTCACTTTGTCATGGATAACACTTCCACCTCCATCGTTCACTGCTGTGTCTGTCTGGGGCAGTGTGCTCTTTGCCTGCCATCATGGCTGTGCTCTCCTTGCTTTGACTGGGTAAATATTTGCCTCTTTCCCACTCAGTGCAGTAAAGCAAACACAAGGGGTGCATCACATACTATTTGGACCGTGTGGTAAAAGGTTAGTAGGGACCTAGTGTGTGAGGCAGCATGTGTGGAAGCTGTGGGGAGGCCGTCTTTGCTGTTTGTGGCCTCATGTGGGTGGTAGTCTTGCCTTTCTGCTGCTGCTCCCTTCTGATAGTGTCCTACACACCTCGTCTCCCACCCTTTTGCAGCCAGGGGAGTAAAGGAAAGTGTTTAGAAATCTGCCTCCTCACAAAGCAAATGTTCCTGCTAGCTAGAAGCAGTCATGCTGTCTCTCACCCTTGGCAGGAGATGTCTCTTGTCACACAGAAGATCAGTATGTCCAGCATGTCTTCTCTCTGCATCCCAGACCACATGTGCTCATGCACCCAAGGCTTTCCCCAGACCTCCCAGGTTTGCATGAGCTTGCAAAGCAAAGTTTCCTGCTACTGGTTGGTGTGGATGTATGAAAGGAACCAATGTTGAATGTTATTTAGCACTTCAGTCAGGTTGTGCTGCAGCCAGGAAGTGCAATGGTTCGTAATGGAGAACATCTGGGATCTTGCACAAACACCCTCACTTGCTCCATCCTTGTTTCCCTGCCTGTAAAATGGAAATAATAACCCAGCACCTCAAAGAAGAGCTGTGGGCCTTGCTTAACAAGTTAGGATTTGTGTAATGCTCACAGACCCTCACCCAGAAGGGGCGGCGGGAGTGTGTTGTGTTTTTATTTGCAGGAGCATTGCCAGTTTGTGTTCTTCCCTTGCACTCCGTAGAAAGGAGATGCTGGGTGGTCTGTTTGGTTGGCAGGGGGTGGAGCACAGGGAACTCAGTGTGGCCAGTGGCCCCTGAACACATGGAGACCTCTGGGGTCCCGCTGTACCAGACTGGGACATCACAGCAGAGTGACCTGCTTGTGTCCATCTGCCCCATGGCCACCCCAGAGCCCCTCTGGTACAGTAACTGGGGTGAGATCCATCCCACCCAGGGGAGTGTTGAATGGTTTCTCTTGGCCCTACCATCCCTGTAGCCATCTGTGTTTCTCTCTGATTGTGTGGAAAACTGGTTCCCTCCCATGCAGCCATCGTTTCACATGTGTGCTCTGCATCAAATGCTCACTCCAAGACACACTAGTAGTACAGGAAAAAAGTAATCCCAAAAGATAGGAATATTTCCCCAGATAGTAACATAAAGTAAAAGCTAAGGGATTATTTTTTTTGCTCTTCAACCTCCTTCTTGTTTTTTTTTTTTTAAAGTGAGGCTTTTTATTTTGCCAATTCATCTTCATCTTAGAGCTGTTTTTAAAAAACAATTTTCCTTTTCCATGCTGACCTTTCTGAGGAAGATGAAAAGAACAGCCTTTAGAGAGATGGGTAAAGAAGAAACCCCTTCTGCCTTCTCCTCTTCCTCCTGATCCAGGGCACTGTGTCCTTGCTCTCTCCATCCTTTGCTCTTGTCATTGGTTTCTAGAGGAGTAAGAGATGGGCTCGACTGTGCTTCCTGACTGACAGGCTCTGAAACACAGGCAAACACTCTGGGGTGGTTGATATTTTCTTGGTCTGCTTTCTCCTGCTGAGCCCAGCACACTGATGCAGTGAGCTTGAGGCTCAAGATCTTGCAGAAAGCAGGATGGCTGAGCTGCATAGCGACCAGTGGCATTTGCATTTGGTGACACTGAGACTGCCTCCCAGCTTTTCAGTATTGCCTGAAAACCTGGAAGCGTGAGTACTCAGCACAGGAATTTTCCACAAAACCCAGGTGCTGCTACCTGGCCAGGGAAGTGAATAGCATAGGACCAATAGCACAAAAGAGGGTCCCTGGAAACCCCCTGAGGGTCAAGGATGGGGCTGGGCTGGCACTGTGGCTGGGTCAGGGACTCATCCTGGCGATCCTGCTCAGTAGCCAGTGAAAATCCGTCAAGCTGAGATGCACTGAGCAAACCAACTCACCAGTAAATGAAGTGGCATTTTGCCAGAGAAATTTTTGCTCAGCAGAAACTGTGTGGTTGCATCTGATATGGACTCTGTAAATGGCCATTAGACTGTTGCGGATGAGAGCGATATAATTGAATTTAAGGAAAAGGGTTTGGAGGGAAAAAATGTTTTCTTTTGCCTTGTTTCCCAGAAACTTTTTTTTTCTCCAATTGGTAGCTGAAAATGTCAATATGTTGCAGTTAATACATGGAGACAAAAATAACAACCAAGGGAGGGTAAATGAGAAGGAAAACTAGGGATGTCCATCTTCACTAGAGCTGGGTGTATGTAGCAATAAACGTTCACAAAATGTGCTTGTGAATAAAACATGCAGCCTGTCTTCCTTAGCGATTGTGACCCATTTTATTCCCAAACACTCTGTTGAGGAAAAATTTTCTCCCCACAAAGCTGTTCACAAAAGCAAGCTATCTTTTAGAGTAATGTGAATAAATATAATAGAATTCGTGGGCTGGCGTTATTCTCAAAGCCATTTTGAAGAGCCCTATCAGTTGCATAATATGCTCATGGAACAATTCAGTATGATTGCAAATAACACGTGATGAGGAGAGGATGTTTCTCCCGTGTATGAAGCATGATGCCTAACTAGAAGTGACACAGGAAGACTTACATGACCAATGGCATAACACAAATGCTGAGTGAGGAGTAGGATATTTTCAGCAAAAGGGTCCCAACTAAGCCATATGTTAAAATGCCTTCACACAAACCGCTTGTCACAGCCATTTGAACAGCAAGCCTGCCTGTAAGTAGACAGGCTGCTGGCTGATAATTTGGGGACAGATAACGGGGCTGTGTTTGTCAGGGGATTTATCTGCAGTGAGCAATTTGATCGGCTTTAATCATATGTGACAGCAATGTGAAGTCTAAAGTTGTGGTCAATCAGTTTGAATTAATCCCTCCATCAATGTCACTGAACCGAAGATCAGGGCAAGTTGGTGTTATTTTCTCACTTAGCCCATTGCCAAGAGGAACAGGAGGTCTTTTCCAACGGTATCCCTGCCTGCAGGTATCCCCACCTTTCCTGCACTGGCCTATGTTTCTCTTTGTGAGCCTTCCCTGCCCGTGGTATCAGTGGTGGAGATGGAAATAAGCTGCTGGTTCACACAGAATCTGTTCACCTCTGGCTGTTGCAAAGTCCTCTCTGGCAGGTTTTTCATTCTTTTCTGTGTGTAGCAGCAAGTTGCCTTTCATATGCTCAAAATGCCTGGGCTTTCCCAGCATCTCCCAGATGGCTATTACACATTAAACTATAACTGCACCGTCAGGGAGTTTTCCCTTCTGATGGTCTGCCAATGCATTCCTTTTCAAAAAATTGTATCTATTGAGGTTAGAAGCTCGGGCAGGAAACAATCCAGACAAATGCAGGCTGCCCCATCTTCAGGCCAATTAATCTGAAACAGATACCCAGTGAGAGGGTGATGGTGGAAATGCTGAATGAGATCTGTGGGGAGAGCACAGCAATTTAGCCAGGCTGTAAACTTGCAATTCAGATGCTGGCAGTGGTGCTTGGTGATTATGGGCTATGGAGAGGGCACAGGAGGACTCTGATGTAGTGGGCAAGGGAGGATGGGTTTGCAGGCAGCACCTACAGTGCTGTGCATTTCAGGCATCCCAGGGCCAGCTCCGTATTGACAAACTGCTGGCTGTGTCTGGAGAAAAGGCCAGCAAAGCTTCCAGGCTAGAATAGCATTCCAGTGGGAATAACTTGTTAAAGAGCAGGAGAGGAGCCTGTGTTGGTCAGATCCCAACCCAGGAAAGTTCTCTGTGCAGCGTGGCACTGGCTAAAGGGCTACCCCACACTGGGGCTGGATCTTTGCAATGGAAAATGCAATAATGGCACTTTTTGGGCAGAAACACTTGGAGAAAGATGGGAGGCTGCCTGGCTGGGGCAATGTGGACTGCAGCAGAACCCATGGGTAGGGAAGTTGTGAGCAACTCATTCCTCTGCTCTGGAAACTTGGCAGTGTGTGCAGCAACTGGCAATTCCTGGCAACCCCCTGGCAGGAAAATAAATTAAGAAAACATGAACTAACTTAAAACATGGCAAAGCAAAGAGGAAAAGCAGTGTATTTCATTTTCTTTATTCCATCTATGAGGATTTAAGACCTTTTGGCTTAGAAAGAAATGAAAAATTGTTCCAAATGCTTCATTTTGACAATACTGAAATGAAATCTTTTGACTGCCTGAAGAGTTGAATGGTCACCCTTTTCTTTCTTTCTTTCCTTCTTTTTTCTTTTTTGTTATATGAATATCTATGCAGGCTGTGATGAGCCTGTGAAGATTGTGGTGCCATCATATCTGAATCTATGTTGGAACAAGTATTACCAATTATATTCAGGTGCAGCATCAAGCTTGTCACCAGTAGAAAAGAGGAGATCGTGGTGTGGGGACATGACTTTCTCCAAGGAGTGCCATGGAGTCTGGGATCAGATTTGTAGTAACCTGGTGAATATTAACCAAATAGGGAGGAATGTGTCTAGGAAAAATTTGATAGTGATGCCTAATAAAAGGAGCATATCCTGAAATAATAAATGCCTTTGCACTACAAAGTGATTTAAAAAAAAAGGAAAGGAGATTTCATTCTCTCTCTCTTTCCTGTTTGATTTGTAGTTATAATACAAATAACACAATACCTATAAACCCTCCTGACCCTACCTGAGAAAAAAAAATTGAAGCAACAGAAAACCTTAGGTAAAAATGTTCAGGAATGGCTAGCTTGCATTATTTTATAGAGATTTTAGTCCTGCTAGTTGAGTTATTTGAAAATGAATTGAATGCAGCAGGGAGGTCAGCAAGAGCTGTAGTTAAAACCTACTCTCTTTCAAGATACATACAAAAATCCCTGAACACATTCCCTTTATGAAATATATAGTCAAAATGATAGGAGCTGCTCTCCAAATTGCAAGCAGTACAAATGGTGGGTCAGGAAAGGTGTGACCAGAGAAGAGAGTAACTGTGTGTAAGCACAGGAGGACAATGCAGAGTAAGGGAGGGAGCTGTATCATTTTGTGCAAAAAAGCCACAAAAACGTCACAGAAGGAGATAAAGGAGGATGTAAGCAAACATCAAAGAAGGGTTTGTAGCACTGCTTTAGAGAATTTTAGGAGAAACAAGCCTAAAAGAGTGACTGGGGAATCTCTGCTTTGTTTCCCTTCTGTGTTTAGGAAAACAGGCTTTACCATTGCTTGCATCCACAGTTCTTCCAAGGAGAGAGGGACATGCCCTGCTGCAGGACAGGCAGGCTCTGAGGTCATGGCAGCAGAGGGTGCTAAGAGGCAACCAGGGTTTTTGTTTTCTCTTTAGTCCCCCGTTCCCCAGTTGCTAAAAATGTTCATCTTTCAAGCAGTAGTCACTATTCCAGCCTGGGTCTGTGCAGGAGGGTGGCTTTCTCTGGAAAATGGGAAGAAATGTAGTTTGACCAATTAGGAAGAAAGTTGTGATGTTCTTAGCAGCTTTTTGGCCAAAACTCAGGAGAAGGAAAGGGTGAAATTAGGCAGGGAAGTAACCTCTGCGATGAAGAGTTCTCTCAGCTTATGGCTGCAAAGTTGACTTTTTTTGAGCACATTTTGATTGCTTTAAAGTCATGTACTGTGTGTGCATGGTACTTTTTTGTGTGGCTAAGCTCTCAAAGTGAGCAGCTGAACAAGTCTTTGCTGTCTGCATGAGTGGCTAATTTCCCTGCACAGTGACAAGTCTGGTTAAATGTATTATGGGCAGTGCAAAATGCAGAGAGCCCTGGCCTGAACCCCTGAAAAGCTTGGAGTGGGGCAGAAGACCCTGTGATGCAGCTCCTTGGTGCTTGTTAAAGGCCAAGAGTGTGCTGCTGAACTGGCTGGCAGGATACTCAGGGAAGATGCCCTTCCCTGGGGCTTTAGGAGCCCTGCAGCTGCCAGTGGTCCTAGAGGACTTCTCCTAGACCTTTTGTGGAAAACCATAGAATCATAGAATGGTTTGAGTTGGAAGGGATCTGAAAGATGCTCTGTTTCAAAACCCCTGCTGTGGGCAGGGAGACTTTTTTTGCTAGACCAGGTGGCTCAGACCTCCATCCAGCCCGACCTTGAGCACCACCAGGAATGGGGCATCCACAGCATCCCTGAGCAACCTGTTGCAGTGCCCCAACATCCTCACAGCAAAGAACTTCTTCCTAATATCTAATCTAAACCTACTCTCTTTTAGTTTGAATCCATTCTCCCTTGTCCTGTCACTACATGATTTTGTAAAAAGTCCCTCTCCATCTTTCTTGTAGACTCCCTTCAGGTAGTGAAAGGTAGGACATGAGGTGGACAAGAGATACAAAAGCCAAAGCTCTGGGAGATGGTAAAGCATGTGGGATGTTCTGCTCCTTGGATAAACAGACATGATGTCAACAGCTACTTCTGGTAGGCAGCAGTGCTTCAGACACCCCCAGAAAAGAATGCCCATTTTCTTTCTGTTTTTCTTTAAAGACAAAAATAAAACAAGCCTTTCCTTCCTCACAGACTTGAGAAAACCCTAGAAATGGATGCAGAAGGGAATGAGTGCATTCTCTGAGATGGGAGGTGGGACTTCCAGCCAGGGTGGATGGGGAGGCTGCTGTGGGGCACTGAGCCATGGTGTGCTGCTGGGCTGAGGCTGCACCCCAGTGCTTTGCTTTCATGCTGCACATCTCCCCAAGGCTGCTTCCTCTGTCCCCTCAGGGGCAAAGCTGGTCCCATCTTTCTCTGTGCAAGCCAAGTGCTGGTGTGTCACCATCTTCATTGGCATTAAATCTACAGGCCTCCAGGTGTCCCATGGGCTGTCAGATGCCAGCTCCCCAGAGGCAACAGCTTCATGCACGTGGCCGTCACTACCACCCCAGGCAAGGTGGGGAAGGGGCTAAAAACCAACACAATGATTTCTAAGTGCAACAAGGGGCAACAATCAAAAATGGGGGGGGG